>JAEHOM010000250.1:0-13948 GCA_016433075.1 Hoplolaimus columbus | reverse complement strand
TTTTAGTAATGACTAATGATTGACAAGATTGTACTAAAAATGATAAGATTGACATGTATGACATGTCAGACATGCCAATCTTTTTTAAGACCTTAGGGAACGCTAAAAGATAAGTATCATATTGTGATTGCACCAAAGAAATTTTCCACGCAAAAATATATGCTCACTAATTTTTGGGGGTTAGTCACAGATCTGATTCAGTTCTAAAAGTTCATTTAATCAGAATTATTGATTTTCAATCATTTTCAAAGGGCAATTATTAGAAAAAATGAAAAGAAAATTTAATTGAAAGCAAGAACCGAGAATCATATCGCGTCAGCACCCTTAAAATTAAATTCATTTTTTCATTTTCTTTAGGTCCTTCCTCCGAGAGCTACAACCGCTAGAATGAAGTGAATTGATGTTTGCGCAGATAAAGTGTTTACATTATCAATTCATAATGATTTTGTGCAACAATTGTTACCACTTGAAAAAGCATTTATTATCTTTCATCCCTTTGCTACTTTTGCTCCTTCCGTCGGTCGCCTAATTTTCAACGCATAAACTTTTTTTTCCCACAAAGTTTTTTGAACCAGATTGGTATCTCATGTGGTTAAATGTGGGTTTTTTAAGTTTTAGGATCCGAACCTTGCTTTAACCTCTTTAATTGCTTTTTTCAGCATTTTTTTTTGATTTAATATTTTTAAAACTCTCTTTATGACATTTTTTAAAATTCCATCTATTCTGATATGTATTTCTTTTTAAATATTAACCATCAGCCAGCCCATCACCATTAAGCCATAAAATATTGCTATCCATAAGTCCATAACCCAAATCCAAGTTACTTTTTATACGCATAAGGTTTTTTCCGTCCATAATTTGGTTTTTACTACATACCCCGGGTATTTTTTGTATCGATCGATTAGGGGCACCTATACCTGCAGGCCGAAGGCACACCTTACCACATGGTGGGGTGCCTTTTCATAGCCTTTTGGGGCAGTTTGTTACACCCCACCACTTGGTAGGGTGTTGGAGCATTTGCAAAGGTATGCTCTACCATCTGGTGAAGTGTCAGCCCTCAACCTATTGGAGTATTAGTTACACCCTACCACATGGTAGGGTGTCAGGCTCAAACTTATTGGAGCATTTTGTTACACCCCACCAGGTGGTAGTGTGCAGACCACCCAGCACTTTGGTGCGATCTTTGTCCCATTGACACATCAATTAATTCAGCTGTTCTCTATAGTCAGTTTACAATCAGACTCTATTGGAATGAAGAGGTAAATGAGAAGAGGCCAACATGACTTTGGGATGGTTGTGCATGGTTTTTAGCTCTTCCATCATATGCTGGGCCTCTTTATGGGAAATGTGCCCGCGTTTTTTTAAAAAGCTGATCATGGCGTACCAGCAGAGTAAAAACACAGGCAGCGCAATAATGTAGTGCCCTGAAAGCATTAACATTTCTAACACCATATTCATTCGTTCTTTATTCTCTCCATAGGTAAGAATTTGGATTGCAGGTTTTGTTGTGGTTGTAGTGTTGTTCATATTGGAGGGTTTAGTTCTGGAAACAAAATGTTTATTTATATGCATCAACCAAGCTTTGAATCGGACACAATATGTCGATTGTAGTCCACCATGATCATTTGGTCGAATTCTCCGAGCACCACCATTTCTACACCACCAGCGGGGATTGGACTGTTGAATGTTGCTCGGATGCTCGTAGTCCCGCTCCTTAACAGCTCAAATCCACAGCTGTCGTCCAGCGTGGAGGTGAGTGAAACAACAAAGAAGGTCCATCCAGTTTTGAATTGATCCAATGAGATGTCAAATGAGCGCTCTGAATTGGCCATCCCTAGCGCCTCGTACATGTCGACAAATGCGCGAATGAAAAAATTATTTTCGAACTTTAGTTTATAAGGAACAACAGGGTAAACCATTCCTCCAGCGTGCACGGAAATTTCTCGCAGATCAAATGGCTCAAAATTAAATGGAGATAATTTGTAATCTCCGTTGAACGCTTTGTTGGACACCATTGCAATGGTCATTCGGCGTGGGATGGTGGCGCTGAACACATTGTACTCAAGTTCATATCGCCCCACACTGATAAATGTTGATTTGATTTCGGTCTTTCGCACAGAGTAGGTTGCTGGCTGTCTTTCTAATGTCTTATAGATGCTCATGTTCAAGGATGGTTGCACCTCTACCATCTTTGCATAAATTTTTACATCATGAACTGTCAACTGATATTTTTTGTTGTCGTCATCGTTGAGGGCATGTAATAAAAATGCATCTTTTGCTTTATAGATCGTGAACAAAAGGTCTAGATTATTGAGCAAAAAAAGTTCTTGGTTGCCCAGGTCAAAATCGAGGCGAGACAGAAAGTGTGCTTTCTTGCCCCGTTCAAAAAGTTTGCAACGGGATTTAAAGCCTTCATCATCGGCGTCGTCATGAGCGCTGGTCGGATAATGTCCAATTGAGCTCATGAAATTTGATTTCACATTCCCAGGAAAGGACAGCTCATTAGTGATGTAACATTTGTATGGGTATAAATTGCCACTATCATACACTTCAGTATTCCCGACGGATACTTTGAGTTGTTGCACAAATGTTTGTCCAATGGCTTGAATGACACCCACCGTGGTATCGGTGGCTTCAATAGCAATTAGGTTACCATTAGCTCCAGGCTTCTCAATTGAAAGTTCAAGGTATAGATAAATGCGCGCCAAATCGGTCCACAAATTATCACTGTAGAGGCGGAACAGGTAAGGGGACTCTTGTGTAATTGTGGCCAATGGTAGCACTTCGCGAAAGTAGGAGCGCACCACGGAGACATTGGTTGGTGGTACGGAAAAAATGTTCAATGCGCTATTGGCTGCCAGCGCACTGTTATCGCTAATCTTTTTGGGACAACTCATCTCTCATTAATACGTACCAAGGCTGTCCACACGAAGTTTTTTGATGGAAGATGAATGCTTTCTTTTCCTATCACCTTTTTTGTTGGATGATAGGAGTATTGGTGGTGCAACGTTCGACTGCAACTTATTTATATGTTTTCCCCGTTTTAACTTGCCAACTGCAGGCCCTTCTTTCTCCTGATACCGTTTGAAATCAAATCCCTTACCTTTTTGCTCATCAAGGTTGTGTGCAGCTTTTTGGAGCAGATTTTTTAAACCCGCTTTGCTCTCATTCATAAGTGTTTCCTTTACATCCTTTCCTTGCAAAACGTTGGTGAGCACACGATTTCCGGTCTCCAAACCTTCGCGGCCAATTGCAGAGCCGATTTGTTTCCCGATTGGTACCAGATATCGGAGAAGACTACGGAACACAGAACCAACCCCAGCACCACGCTGATAGGGAATACCACGGAACACACTATATCCCCCGAATTGAACAAGCAATTCAGATGATGTGTCTGCAAAAGATGACCAATCTACTTTTTGTGGATCAAAGTCAACATGCATTTTGATATTTGTACTTGCCCCCGTCTATGTGAGTTATTTATAGATGTTAGACCCAAAAATGTGCTTAGGTATAAATTCACTGACCTGACTGTCAGGTCTTTTTGACTGGATCTAAAATTTTATGATTCGTTCAAATGATTCACCTGCGCATTGGTTGAACAGAAAGAATATTACATGACGTCCACAGGTGTGGGCGTAGGGTGATTGGAGTGCCCAAGGGTTGTACTTTAGATGTTCAAAATTGCTCAGATAACGTGCAATATGGGGACTGACTGGCGGCCACCCACCTAGCGAATCATAATATTCCACATGATTTGGTGCATCACTGTAGATGCAAACCCAATGGGCTCCCTTCATCCCAGCGGGTTCCGTATTGATCACCATGCAATGGGGATATAGAGAGGCGACCGTTGGAATATGATCGGCAGCAAAGCATCCAAGGTAAGCGCGACATGTAACTAAGTTTCGAGACAGCGTTTGATTTATTTGTATAGTGTTCATTGCTTAAAAGTAAGCAAGCTTTCTGAAATGAAGGGTTAATGTACATGTTCCATACTGGAATGGCATTAGTCCACCACCTCCACTCGTCCGTATCTCTATGAACAATTCAGAGATTTCCTTCAGCAACACTTTATGATACTGAATGGACAGGAATTGTTCCTCGACCACCTCATCCGGCCTTCCTCGAATGGTGACCATTCTCAGCACAGGTGCAGTCACATCGCCAATCATCATCGGCTCTATCAGATCGGGGGCGTAAACATGGAAGGTGGATACACCACCGCTCATATCCGGCATAAATTTTGCTACATTTTCCGCCTCCATCAACTCTGAGGTGTGGAAGCCGAGAATGTAGGTGAGTTGCTCCGAAATTTTGACCTTTTTTATGTACCTGGGGTCTAGGCGGAATGCGAAACGGTTCTTGCTCTGGTCAAATTCAAAAACGCATGCAAATTTTGCACGGCGATATGCATGGACCCACGCTTCGAAGCCGAGATCACGCGTTGACTTGTAAATCTCCAAATCTTCCTCGCGCATTTTTGAGATTGCTTCGCTTTTCATCTGCTGATACAGGTCGCCAAAAGCCTTTCTATCTTCCACCGGCAACGATCCAAAATATGCATCAATTTTTTTCTCATATGACTCATCATTGTCTTGTTTATCTCTGGTTGGCACACCTGAGTCAGCTTGATGCTTTTTCGCTTTCATGAATTCCGACCTTGCGCTCTGGTATGCGGAATTCACAGCATCATTCGTGCTTAACTGCGCCGTACGAGTTTTTTGCGCCAATTTTTCACTTCCCTCCCCTAATAGTCTGTTAAGATTTGTGCAAAGCTCTTCCGGGTTTGTGACATTTGAAGAGGGAACCATAATTTTAATGTACTCGCCGGTTTGCCATACGACACGTACAAACTGTTCCTGCATTGTGCCCAGAGAGGGCCAGGAATATGGATAGACAATTACTGCCAAACCCACTTCCCATTCGGAATTAAATTGCAGCTTGCGAGGCAGACGGACCCGGAATGAATTTGTTCGATTCCCGTCCACGTTGCAGTTTGAAGGAAGAACAATATAGAAAGAATTTGACGGCATTTTTTTGTGTTTATATTTACAAAGACACCATTTATATATTTTTTCTGGTAATGGAGCTCGTTGGAATCCACGAATTATGTCTGCTGTTCAGTCCTTTCCACTTTACATACGCGTATTCTACACCTTGTCTTCGTCTCTCTCTGATTACGCGCTCAATGTCATACAGCCGTTCTTCACCATCATGACCTAAAACACGACAAAGGTCGTTGCCATAGAACCACCCTTTTATAATTTCCCCATTGTCATCACGTATGCGATACACGACCGGGGACCGCTCTGTGTGCACCTCAACAACCGTAAACAGTTCATTCGTGAATCGGGGCAAATACCCCTTTTGGAACACATGCTTGTGCTTTTCAATTCGGACCCGATCGCCTACGTGGAATCGGGCCGGCCTAACGGGCGGTGTGAGTTTAGCCTTCAGCGCTTTTCTCACCTCTTCCGCATTTCCGAAATTCACATCTACGGGGCGCATTTGTATGCTAGAATTGTATGAATGGTTAATTGCATTAACTAAATCTTGCACCACACCTATCCAATTTTGGGTGCCACGTTCGGTGAATAGACGATATAGGCGTTCCTTAATGCTACGGTTTGCTCGTTCGGCCATTCCAGCATGAAACTGTGGGGAAGTGTACATGCAAAAATGTTGAATGTCTTTGGAGCGAAAAAATTCTTGCACACGCTTTGCTGTAAATTCAAGACCAGCGTCCGTGAGCAGTTTCCAGGGAACATATTTGGCGCGATCAAACACACGCTCGAATGCGAAAATCATATCCGAGCTTGTTTTGGTTTTCACGGGTTCCACAAATATTTGTCTGCTTAATGTGTCAATACAGACAAGCAAATATTTGTAGCCTCGATTCCATCTAGCAATTTGATCAAACACTGACAAATCTGCTTGCCACTCCGTATGAAGTCCGGACGCGAGCGTTGGCAATCGTTTGTAGCGCCTTTTTGCTTGTCGATGCAGTGTGTAGGCATGTTGGGTGGCCAAAAATGCTTGCACCTCATGCCTTGTGATCTTTTTATTTACCTTTCGTGCTTCATTAAGCAGAGGTTCTACGCTGGTAAAGCACACCGGTGAGTGCACATCCTTGTACAACTTTTCAAGCAGCAGACGTTTTTTATCTGCTACCATAATGTTGGTTTAAAAATAAACGGCTGTTTTGCGTGCTTTTTATGCATTTTTACACTAAATGAAGTCAAGCCTGAGCCAGATTGGTGGGCTTGTTTGGGAAACAAATACTTTTGGAGGAATTCATCACGAAGTGCTCGTTCAGCAAATTCTTTGTAGCCAACGGGGAAATTTCTGAATTGGCTCTTCTGATCTTCATTTAGAAGGTAATTGACCATCTCTTCAACATTGCTCGTTTTATAAGGCGTTTGGTCAGGTCGTAAAATTTTTCCATCCCCACTGATTCCCAAATGATCGGCGTTTGTACGAATGTAATTCAACAAATCATGCTTGGTCATCGCATGATCTTTTTTCGTGCTGGCGCTGCAGTTGCTACGTGTTTTTTTGGGTGGTGTAAGTTGATCTGCATCTTCCCACGCTTCTTCCTCTTCCTCCTCCTCCTCCTCCTTTGTTTTTGTCTTATTTTTTGTTTGCTGTATCCTGCGACGCTTGTTTTGGGGTTTAGGCTTACTCATAATATTTTTTGGTTCATTTGCGACTACTGATGTTAAAGATTGTGGTTTTAAATCTTGCACATTTTGTAGTCGAACATCAATTGGACGTTCTTCCACATCCTTGGTGAGTTTATTCAGTCTTTTAAATTCCTGGTGGTATTTGGTTGCTTTTTGTTCGGCGTCAAGCGCCATATCGTTCTGAATTTTTTTCATACGCGTGCGCACCATTCCGATCGGGGTCCCATCCTCTGCGTTTGGCACCGATATGCTATGATAAATTTCTTCAGGAATGAGAAGAAGGCGTTTTGCTTGCTTCATCATTTTTTTTATTTAACATGCATTATTATTGTTTATTTATTTGTTTTCTCAAGTGCATTGACAATCATCGGTACAACAATGCTGGCCAAAAGACCAGCAACTGCAGGTATTCCCCGTCCCTGCTGTTGTTCGTGCAACAACAATCGCCTTGCAGAGCGCGAGCTTCGTGTGCGGGCTAATCGGCGTAACAATTGGGCTTGCGCCTTCAATTTGCGCAAGTGTGCCTTACGCAAAGGTACACGTCCCTTTAGTATGTTTACGCAAATTTCCACGAGACATAACAGCTCGGCATCGCTCGCAACACGGATCATTTCTTTTAGTTTACGACAAGAGGATCTTTTTTTGTGTATTTTTCCCAAAAAGGATGAATGTTTTTTGACCAATGGACTGACATTCATTTTGGCCCATACACAATTATGGGTGTGCCGTCCTCTCCATATATATGTGTTCGTAATCGTAGAACTTCCTTACTCGCCGGATGCATATCTACGAGAAGGTAGCCAAAGTTCTTTTCACATGCATTCCGATATGCATCCATGAAATAGGCGACGCGAGCGGGGAAAAGCTGTGTGGCCAGAGTGCGAATTTGGAGCGCACCTGCTGGATTTCGCATCAACACCAGGTAATGGGAATTGTTTCGAGCTACTCTTAGTTCCTTGTTGAACAAATGCTGGGTGACAAGCAAGACACTGACACCCCAATTGTGAGAGCCACGTGTATAGACGACGTCCAAAAATTGTTGGCCCATTCCCACCATTAGATCATCTAAAATAAGTAACATTTTTCCATGAGCTTCCTTCGCACGCTTTTGCACTTCCTGTTCCCCAGGTGTGCCATTGTGGATAATAACCGGAATGGTGTCCACATGTCCCGCGCGCTGCAACGCAAGCACATTTCCATTCAACTCCCCATAGCAATAATAAATTTGTTCAATGGGACCGCCGTGAACCAATGCGTTCAAATGGCGCAACAGTCGCATAATCCATACCGATTTTCCACTTCCCGTGCTACCTGAAATTGTCATTGTAAAGGGATGGTGAAATTTTACGTCACTTTCATCAAACGATTCCATTTTTGTAAAGACTGGGCTGAATAGTCATAAAAATATGTATATATAGACCCACACATAAAGACTCGCAAATTACAGATAACTATTGCGAAATGGACCTTATTTTTGCAACAGAGTGGCTTCAAAACGCAGATAACAACAACAATAATAAAATGGACAACAACAAAGAAAAGGACATTCTTGATGACGGAGATGGAGGGAGCGACAAAGAAAATTTGCCGCCTAAAATGGTAAAACTACACATATATTAATTATGGGCTATTTTATAATTAAGGAAATGGATGATCATGAGCATGAAATAAATTGGCTTAGTGTTATTGAAGAGAATGAAGAAGAAGGGCAGAAAGAGGAGCCGGCTAAGGAAGAAGAAACAAAATCAGCCGGTAAGTTAGTTTTTTGAAAGCTACCAATTCATGTGTGTTTTTAGATAAACTTCCTTCCAACGGATGCACATGCAAAAAGCTTCACATGCCGTTGATTGACTACATATGCAAACAATTCAAGTGCTCGCCGAGAGAGCTGCATGTGTTGTTCCAAAATTTGGAAAAGCGTCGCTCCGTGCTTGTCCATTTGCGCTCCGTCCATCTCCGTACTAAACATTTACACCCGTCTGCGCGTAACTTTGACGTTCGATGCAATGATCTGTCTGCACAGAGTGCACACGCAGCGCCAGCCTACCGCGGTTACTTGGGCATCACGGTATTTTTGTTTATTCGAAAAAGACCACCGTTTTATTTTCCTTCCTTTCATAGGTCCGCGTTCATTATTACATCAAACATGGGATCCGTCTTCGTCACCCCCACTTGCCCTGTGTAGTGGAGTTTGGAGGTGGACAGCACAAGTCATTTTATCCGCTAGAGGTGTTGAGTGTGATTGTCAAAGATGACCAGCAGTGATTGCTTCTTCTTACACATTGTTCTCTTTTGACTTTATTCTCCAAGGAAATGCAAATAAAAAATTGTACTGTTGTTTTCAAATTAACACCGCCAAATGGGCACCGCTTCACGGATGAACAATTTCTGGCCATTGCACGATGCGGAATCAACACGGAATACAACCCGCGTCGTTTCCATGCAGTGATCATGCGACTCAGATGGACGGGCAGCAGAACGATTGCAGCGTTGATTTTCCAGTCCGGTCGCGTTGTGCTTACAGGTGTGCCACATCCATCATTGGCACAGCAGATCGCTCAACGTGTCCGACGACGCCTGCCAGGCATCTCGACGACTGTGTCCGTGGACCGGCCGCGCGTGGTCAACATTGTTGGTGTTCATAGTTTATCGCATCGTTTGGCCGTAGAACGCCTTGTGGAGGCACTTCCCAGCTCCATTTATGATCCCTCAATCTTTCCTGCCCTACGATGTAAAATTTTTGGTGCATCTTGTTTGGTGTACATCAGCGGTAAGGTGATCATCACAGGTGTTCGCCACTCTGACCATTTGTACTCTGCATTCAATTATATTCTACCCATTCTTGCACAATATTCCCGATAAAAATGTCTATTCATCTTATTCTGGGGCCAATGTTTGCTGGCAAGACCGGAGAGCTGCTTCGCTTGGGTGCTCAACATATGGCTGCTGGTCGGCGAGTGTTGTTCGTGAAGCACGAACTGGACAAAATACGGTGTCCCGATGCAATTTGCACTCATGACGGACAGCGTCAACAACAACAAACAATCACTGCAAGACTCTTGAGCGACATTTATGACCAAATGGCGGAAGCTGAGGTACTCTGCATTGATGAAGGCCAATTTTTTGAGGACTTGAGTTTTTTTATACAACGAATGGCCAACGTGCACCACAAATGTGTGATTGTTTCGGCGCTGAACGCTACGCTGGACCATCAACTGTTCCCGCCAATAGCGCAATTGTTGCCATTTGCTGAAAGGGTGGACTGGCTTCAGGCTGTATGTCATAAGTGTCGTGAGGGCCCTGCTCTGTTCACAAATCGAAAATATCGCCCCGGAGAGGTTTGTCCACCCACTCCACCCATCCCATATTTATCATTATCATTTTCAGGTACTCTCTGAACTGACAGCAGAAGAATTAATTGGAGGATCTGAATCGTACGAATCATTGTGTCGGAAATGTTTATTCGGTTGAACAATATAATAAAATTTTATCGATATCCAAATGGGAGTGTTTGCAACCCTGGACGGACACGACCCTTTGTGTAACAAGGGCGATAATCTTTGTGGGCGGTGTAAGTGTAAAGATCGGCCCTCTCATTTCGGCCAATATGTGGGAACTCGACGCGGACGGTTCTGTTTGCTCCACCACCATACACGTACACCTCGTCATCACCATCCAATACGTCATCGCTATAGAAATATGTACGTGTGTGTGTGAAAATTCCAATTGAACAAAAAGCATACATTGGACCGTCAATGTCGTAGTTGGCCAACACCAGCTCCTTCATGCGATCAAAGTTCAGAAGCTGATGAGTTGCATAAGAGAGTCGGAAGCTCCGTATCTTCATATTGGCTCGAACATCGGCACCATCCTCTCTGCTGACGTGCCGAATTCCGTAGTTCTTCGGACCGCCTGCGACAAATTCCATTATTCGACGGTCCACATATTCTCGCTTCATTTGGCCTAGTGCTTCTCCTTCCGGCACACACGGGTCTCCCACCTTGATGACATAGTAGATGGAATCGGTGTCACCTCAATTTGTGTTATTTTTGCATAGGATTTTTTGTTAATGCAATACTTACAATACAAAAGTGTTCCTCCCAGGGCGAGCACCTGTTCCATGTATGAGTAGAGATGTAGTCGTGCGTAAGAGGTCACGAATATTGCCACCGGAAGACAATTTGTTGCGGGCGCTGCCGCAAATTCTGGTTTTTTTCGTACCACAACTCTGTCCATATGGGGCGAGACGTGCACAAAGTCCAAATGCTCTAGCGAAGTGTCCTCTAGCAGGCGATGGAATTCTGCGGGCGTGCGCGTGTACCGAACCTCTGTGTGGCCAACACGTTGTGCCAGCTTTCCCCTAGAAATCACGTGAGTTTGTGAACGCTTTGTTGGAAAGAAACCATAAGGAGTTGGCCAATGTCTTTGCGATTAGACGCAGTCCTGGGTTGGGTGCAATTTTTGTCGGATCCAGCAGAATGCCCTCCGTCCGTTCAAATTCCTGTATATAGGCTGCTTGTTCCGCTTCATTTTCACACCCGGGTGGCCATCCGCTTGCCTGCACCTTTAGACCAACAAAAGTGTTCACGTAAGCGCTGAACAACGTGTCATCCCATTCCGCATAATCCCACACCTGAAGCCACGATGTGGGTATGGCAGAGAAAAATGGGAACCAACCTCAAATAGATCTGTGACCGTGTAGCCTAACTGTAAAGCCTTATTGAGCTCCACATGGGTATAGCCGGAAACCCATGATCTTTGTGCAGGGCGATGTCGGCAAGGCCGCTGCTGTCTCTGGTCAGCGCACCGTGCACACAGCGGAAACGTCAGTCGACCGTCGTGGGTTCGATAGCCAAGCAACGGGATGCGAATGTTCTGTGGTGGTAAGACGCGCACGAGCAAGATTCCACGAAATTGGTTATCATCAGGACGAGTCCATGGAAGCGGAACAGTTGGCGGATGTAGAAGCACTTCACGCGTCAACACCCGCGGGTTCCCAACAGGAAACGGATTCACCTTCATCACATACGGGTACAAACTCACCTAAAGTGCTCATATATTTGCGAATTTTTTTGAATAAGACCCACAATGTCTATGCACAAAATCTCTTCGTCCTGCGCACACAGATAGTGAAGTTGAAATGGCTCGGTGCGCCCGCCCCTAAGTGCATGTTCTCTTGGATCAAGTGGACATGGTACGAACACGTCATTGTACTGTCTTCTTAGCACCGGGTTCCGACGTAACTGCTCCTTCCATTTGCACGCCCAAACAACATGAAGTTCGCACCCGTGAAACTGCTCAAGTTCCCAAAGCCGGCGCATTGTGTGCTCGTACAAGTCTTCCGCTGTCCTTCCCGCTGCCAATTTTTGCTGACGAACAGGAAAACACTCAGGGCATCCTAATATAAATATATTAATTTTGTAATTTGTTTATTTTCAAAAAAAACCCGACCATGATAGTAACAGCCAAGCCATTCAATGGCCAATGGTCTGGCTGGCGGGTCGCGCAACCACAGCCCGTCCACGCGATAGCCCGAATCTTCAATTTGCGCTTCGCCGAGCGCCCAGCTTGCGCATTGTATCCGGGCTCCCGGATGCGTCAGCTCAAAGAAGCGGATGTAGCGTTGCGATTCAGCGGACGCACGTCTTCCGCGAAGATAACCTCCCTCTGGGGAGTGAACCAGTCGGTTAGGTGGAAGGAAACAACGGCGCAGTGTGGCCAATGCAAGTCCAGCAGCGGTTGATGCATTAAGGAACGGGTCGAGTCCCTGTGTGTGCTCGCCAATCAGCTGGCGGAAACGAAGCACCGATTCTCTGAGAATAGCCACATCATTCACGCAGTACAGAATCAGCTGTTCTCGGAGTTGGAATGCAGAAATGGGAGATGTTTGGAGGTGCCATCGGAGGAATCTGGCACGCTTCTCCTCCTTCATCGTGTCCGGCTGATAGTACTCAATTGCGGGCAGCCCAGGCAACCTGTCGTGCAGATGTTGACGTTGTATGAAAAGATAGGGAAAGAATGGCTTTGGTGTCGCAATGTGGGCTGGCAGATCGAAGCTCTTCGGAAGTGCATCTAGTTCGCAGAAAAAATAGTTCAGGGAATCCTTGAAGGTGATGCGTCTCTGGTTCATGCCAGACAGGCACATTGAGTAGATTTTCAGTCCGGTTGTACAAAGACGCTTGGGTGGCATGTTTCTTTTGTGTAGGCCTTCTAATATCAAATGGAAGTCATACTTCCCTCCGTTGTGCGCTATGCACACAGTGTGCGCCTTTCTCGAACCAGTTTGCGTCAGAAAGTCCAAAAATTGTTCAACCGGATCCACCGTGTCGTCATCAAACGAATGAAAGTAAAAGCGACGTGAATTATATGCCGGAGCTTCCGCCGGTGCAGCAGTGTTGTCTCCCGGTGCATTTCGGAACGGTGGGGATGACCATTGACGCATTCGATTTCCCCTTGCGCTACCGCACACACAGCGGGGCGCACGTCGCCCATGTCCGTCATGCACATTGATGCCAGCACGAATACACGGCTCACAGATGACTTCGGCCACAATCAGTAACGGCACGTGTTTTTGAGCAATTTGAGTTCGGAGTTGAAGTGGAGTGTCCTGTATTTTTTCTCATATCCTTTTGTTAATGACGAAAATGTGAATAAAAACAACAATAAATACCTGAGAAGTTTCGGCGTCGAAGAAACAGAGCCGAAGTGTCTTTCCGCCGCCTCCATCTTCACAATCGTCCATTTGAGGCTCTTGTTGCTCCTCTTCACTGGCATAATTGGTTGAAGCCGGTGATTGGGCGGGCGGAGGTCGAACAACATCCACCAATGGTTGTATGAAACAGGGTAACGTCGGTGCATGTGGACCCCGACATTTGGGACAATTTCCGTCCATCAACGCATGCATTCTTGGCGGACACTGGTGTCTTCCCACATACGCAACACGACCACATTGACGACATATCCTGCGCCACTCACAAATCGGTCGCCTTGGATGATCCCCTCGCCCGTCCACTGGTTCATGTGCACGGTTTGCCAAGTGGAAATTGTAACAATCATCGTTTGGAAAAATGAACAAACACTCATTGCATTGACGACTTTGCACCTGAAAAATTTTTGTGAGAAAATGATGGATAGGGGCCTTCAACCTGTTGGCAAGGATATTGGGGTCCAAAGCGCAAGCAAAGACGACAAACAATTTTGCATCCGGAAGGATGATACAGCCTTTCCGCACGACGCTCACAGTCTATGCAATACATTGGAAC
>JAEHOM010000249.1:0-13951 GCA_016433075.1 Hoplolaimus columbus | reverse complement strand
AAGGTGGCCCGACAGTTTGGCAAAATGCGAACCCTCCCCAGCGCGCCGCGCCTTCGGCGCGGCAGGCATTTTGGCATAGATATTTTTTCACTACGCAGTGATATACATACCATATGTCGGCAAAGTGTCCCGACTCCCGACACTGGCCTGCGCTGTAATCCTTTTTTCTAAAATTTGCCGATTTTTTTTCGTCGACCCTCTGGCTTAACTTTTCAGCATTTTTTTAAGGGACGGGAAGCCATCGCTTTTTTGATTTAAAAAGTTGCGATTTCCACGGGAAATTTCACCATTTTTTAGAGGGGCGGGAAGCTATCGCTTTTTCGGTTTAAAAAGTTGCGATTTCTACGGGAAATTTCACCATTTTTTTCAAAAACCAACAAATTTTCGAAAATTTTTTGATTCTTAGGCGTGTATTTTCCTTCTCCTCCGCCTTCCCCCGTGGGAACCCTCTTTTGCGAGCATCGAATGCTTTTGCGATGCGAGCGAAGATGAAGAAAGAGAGAGTGATGGACTCCCTACCTACTACCAATCAATGTGCATACTTCAAAGACCCTGATAAGTGCGAATGTACACAGTCACTGCATAAAAAAGTTGCAAATTTGGATATTCAGTCTTCCGCCTGCGACCCTTAGCTTTCCTCTCCCCCGCCTACGACCCTTCCTGCGACCCCTCTCTTATCTTTTCTCCCGCCTCACTTGCGAACCCTCCAAGCCCCGTGCGGCGAACCCTGGCCAGACTGTTCCCCCCTTTGCCCACGTATGCATGAATAAACCATCAAATCGACCGACCGTAATTACAAAAGTTGTTCAGAATGCGACGTAGTATTTTTATGAATTTTTTCAGATTTTTCCGGAGCACCAAATTTTCGCTGTGTTTTCCAGGCATGGCCTAGGTAGGCGAAATCGATAGAAAATTTGGTGTTTCGGAAAAATCTGAAAAAAATCACAAAAATACTACATCGAATTCTGAACAAGTTTCATTGTTACGGCCGATCGATTTGATGCTTCCTTCATAGAATTTTGGCCCCATCAAGTTTGGTAAAACCCAAATTTTCGAAAAATTCATAAAAATTTTTGAAAAAATATATCAGTATACCTTCATCATACCAAAATTGTAGCCCGTAAAATTCCCTATAAAATGACACCAAGATCATATTTTTCTGACTCTCCCTTAAGGAGTTATGAATTTTGGCAAAATGTGCCAAAATGTGGCCAAATTTGGCCATAAAACAGGTTTAAGTCCCGCGTTGGCAAAAATGAGCTTTACACAGATTTTTTTCTCAATTTTTCTGATTTTTGTGCAAAATTTCATCGAAAAAGGCCGCGGTCTCATCGGGGGGTTCCCTTGTAAGTTGTAAATACTATTCTTAAAAACTGGAATTTTATCCTGGAATTGCAAATTTTCTGGTCGCATATTTGCCTTCAATAGTCAATAACTTAACGAAATAAATATACCATAAATAAATTTAAACGCCTATCTCATCATTTTAGTGGCCAAAATGCGTACTCCGACGTGCATAAGCCTTATGGAAATAACTCTAGATACACTGCTAAAGAACTTTATGCCCAACTTTCGTATTTTCACAAAACTTATTTGTAAGTGCTTAAAAATGCATGCGACTTGTTTAAAACAATGTAAAAATTGTGAGCAAAAATTTTTTCAAACTAAGAAGGGGTAGAGGGGCAAAGAGTCTTGTACGCTTTAAAACAAAAATAAGATTTGAGGGGTTAGCAGATTTTGTTTGGCTTATTAGCAGATTAACATCCTATTGTAAGAAATTTTGCAATTTTATTTATATTATGGTCTCATGCAATTATTAGATACATTGTGAAAAATAATGCATTATAAAATATGTTAAATGTGTTTAGGTGCACGAGCAGTTGTCGGTGATCTGCCAACTTCTGGTTATGGAGGTGAACTCGCAATCTGAACCCACCATTGGGCCCATTCTGGACCAGTTCTTCAACGAGGAAATCCTTTTACTTGTGCACCAATGGGCTCTGCTTAGAGTGCCTACGCAAGCAGTTCCCAGATGTCAGGTTTGTCGTTTGTTTTTGACAAATTTTGACTTCTTTTTTTTAAATTTTTTATGCGATTCGGGATTCGATTTTTCCAATTTCTGCCTATCAAGAGTCTTTCTAGAGGTGTTCATTAACGCCAACGCGCCAGAGTTAGGCATTTGGCAAAAGTGAGCATAGAATTTCTTGATCCTTTTTCTTTATAGTTCACTATTTTAATTGCTTCTCAGCTTCTCACCCAATTTTTCCTTGTCCAACGTTTTGCCATTCCATACAAAATGCCACATTTTCGCCTCTAAAAAAAGAAAAAAAAGCGTTTTCGGATATAGTATAGTGTACCGCCCGCTCCAATAACACCTTTAATCACTTCGGAGCGCCAAACCAATCACTTTTTTGGACATTACAGGGTCTGTGGAGGTGCGGAAAAATAAAATTTGTGAAAATCTGAAGGTTTTGAATTTTTGAATTTCAAAAAAATTGAAAATTTCCAAAAAATTGCATTTTCGGTTAAAATTGCTCAAAATCGCCTAAAATCGCAGTCAACACGTAAAAAAGTGAGTTTTTAGGGGTTTCGGGGTGGTAGAACACGATTCTGAACTTTATTTTGCATGGTTTTAATATCTGAAAGTAGTACATTTAAAAAAATCAAGTCCTATTTTCTCCAAGAGACGAAGCTGTCTATCTTCCGTTCGTGACCAGTGGGACACTCTCTGCTCCGCCTTTTTCCATTCTAACGTTTTTGCTTAATACTTTCATAAAATTGATTAAAAATTAAAAAGTTATATAGTGGGGGTTATATAACTTCAGATGATGCTAATCAAACTGTACGAATTCATGGTGGTCAGCAACCAGTGTTCGCAAAGTCTTCTCGTCCATAAACCCATTTTGATCCCGCTGTTGCAACTGCTCAAATGGTGCCGTAAAACGGCGGATGAACGCCTTCGGACAACCAAAGCTCATCGGCCGATGGCCACCAACGTGGACCGATGCTTTGTACGGCTAATAAACCAGGTGGTATCGCGCAGACCAAAATATATTAGCAATTTTTTTCTTCACAATTTACTCATCTTTTTTTTTGTAGAGTACCATATATTTTTAATTATTTATAACAAAACTTTCTAAATCTCAAAAAATGGGATTTTGAAGCGTAAATGGAATTCTCGGTTGGCATTTTCAACGTTCCGTTCGCTTTTTTCAAACCAACTAACAATTAGGTCATTCCTACTTAAATGTTGGACAATTTCCCGATTGATTATTCACATTGCGCTAGCAAGCCTATATGAAACTTTTTATTGTATACTGGTGTAATTAACAGCTATTGATGCAGCAATTATCTTTATCTGAAATACCAAGTTTATTTTTGGCTAATAATAGCTGTTTTTTCCTTGAAGATTTGTCGTAAAATTGCGGAAGATGACACATTATTGCACTTCTTCTTTCACACATCCATTGCTGCCACGCCAACAATGTCGGAAGAGGAAAAAGAGGATGATCATCATCATCCGGCAGTGGAAGGGGTCGAGCAGCTTGAGGAGGAGGAGGAAAATGACGAGGAGGCCAACAAGCCCTTTTTGGTGTTCGACCTGCTCGTCCCGTATCTGTACGCTCCGGAGGACGTGGGCCAGTTTGCGCGCGATGCCCTCCTCCTGATTATGTCCGTCTCCAAACAACATGAGTTTGTGGCGGACTACGTGGCCCAGAAGGTTAGTTAGTTGGTCTGATTAGTTGGGTGAAGAGGAAGTGGGAAAGTCTCGGCTTGTGAAGTAAACACTTTGTCCCAATCAGAGCAACTTTTGCCCGGTGTTGGCTGCTGGTCTGTCCGGATGCTTTTCCCAGCTTCCACATTGCATCTTCACGGAACTTTCCATCGATGCGGATGACTTCCATAAGTTGAGAACCACAGACGTTAAGTCATTGGTTGGTAATTTTTCCAGATGAAATATTTTAAAATTTTTCAACATCTGCATTTTTTTTCTATACTCTTCGATCATGTCCCTCTCTGATTTTGACCACAGCTTTACTTATTAGTGCTTCCTACTTCCCTTCTACCTTTATAGTCAAGAAACGCTTTTTTCAAGTTAATTTTGATTTTTTTTTCTCTTTGGTCTGCTTTTGTCGAGGCGAGGTAAAAATTTCCAATGGGCTTTAACTGGTCAAAATCATCGGACATTCTCTGATCTTGAACTCACAAGTCAGTATATGAGAACCAGTTCTATTTTTCCATTTGCTTCCAAATCACTAATTTCCTCATTTACACAGCCTGAATTGTATGAGTTCCATAGCGCACTGCTTTTCTGCAATGCAGTTGCGGACATAGCGCATGTGTCCATTGTGCGCTCCATTGCACGCTTCTTCTATGCCGGTTTTTTGCTCGAGGTATTCAGGTCGTCCGTACTCGAGGTACTTTTTTCTGGAACATATTCATTTTTTTTTCAATATTTAATCATCTAATTGGAATGAATTGCATATAAAGAGAATTAATATTTACCAATATTTTTGCTCAATGTTTTATTCTTATTTTAATATATACATTTTTATTTGTCTTCTCGATCATTTCATGCTCAGAATGGCTTTACAGAAAGGCTGAAATTTTGCATAAGAATTACGGAAAAATTACCTGCCGAGAACGACCATTTTTCATTTAAAATAAAAATCGAAAAATTTTGTTTATAAATCGGGAATATTTTATCTATTTTTTTTTGAACCGAGTTACGCCGTATGCCCGTATGAATGAAGGAGGTAGGATCGATCAGAATGGGCTGGAAATTATTGCATTTTTATTTTGATTTTATGAATGGATCTCGCAAGAGGAATTCCGAAGTTTATCAAAACGATGGTGGGGGTCGAGCCATCCTCGCTCACTTCTGTCTCTTTTCATTCCTCTTTAGTATTTTTCTGTGTTTTTCTAGTCGGACGCGCAGGAGCTGTGCGCGCGCATTGTGTACTTTCACCTGTGCCTGGACACAATTCGAGCGCCGTCATTGGTGCGGGCACTGGTCAAGGTGATGTTGGTGGCAGACACGGACCCGGCGCATGAAGGCTGGAACCTACTGGAGGTGTTGCTGGCCAAGCTGAACACCAATGACAGAGTGGGTGCATTTTTTGTTGGATTTTGATTTATATGCATAGGTCGGCAAGGTGATCGTTCAGCTCGGATTTTGCGCGTGGGTGCACTAATTTTTTGCTTTTTATTGCATTTTTACTGATAAATTTTTTGCTTTGCGCGCGCAGGTGGGTGGTTCTGAACCCCGCCTTGCCGAGGTATGTTTATATAAACTGTTGATTGGTTGTGTGAGATAGCCATTTAGGTGAGGTTGTGCCAGGTGCCAGTCATAGAATGTTTGGCATTTTGCCTTTGCGAATTAGGGAGCTGGAAAGGGAATGAACAAATTTGAAATTTGTATAATTTTTTTTTTTTGTGAATAATTATTAACTTCAACTTTTGCCCTAATGTGTGTGTGTTTTTATCAATTATGAGTTCAATTGTAAGATTTTATTTTGGAATTTGCTTTATACCCATACAACTAGTGTATTTTACAAAAATTTACTCATTGAATTCTTACCCAAATTTGGCAATTTGGTCTACAATCTGACCTCACACACTCACATTTTGGGTTTGGCCAAAAAAGGATCATCTCTCGTCTCCGATCCATATTCATTTTTCTTTTTTTTCTGTGAAGCTCTGTCGCGTGATCCTTTCGCTGGTGCAAACACTGCTCGAGTTGCACTGTGAGGATCTGCTTTGGTACACCGTGTTCCGCCACCTTCTGCCTTACATTCCGCTGGTCAAAACTCGGCGAGTCCAAAGTCGCCGCTTCGATCTCAGAGTTTCGCTGAACGCGGCAACATTCTTTCTCAACTGCATTCCGAACTGCACGCGGCGCATAGAGGAGGCGGGTTTGACACATTTTTGCTTTGAATTACTAACTTATTTTTAAAAAGGAACGGAATAAATTCAGCGATAGTAGCAAAATATTGGCGTATTACACCATTTTAACATTTCATGTTTTCCCCTATTTGTTACTTTTTTTTTGAAAAGGAATCCCATATTTTGCTCACATGCCCGTTTTACACCTATTTCCAACTTTTACAATTCTGGGCAGGTTTAGGATGATAGGGTATAGAGAAGATTCACTTGGATGTAACGCATTCATATCGGATGTTTCATTCCCATTAACCGCCAACTCCGAGTTTCAGACTTACAACGCTGGATGTCCTAAATGAAAATAAGTGAAGTTTTACCCGAACAGAAAACTATACTACCTCTCCGCAGCCTTATATTCATCAAAAAATAGATTTACCAACAATTAAGTCATTTTGCTCACACCTGCTCACACCTCCTATTTTTAGCTGAATTCTGAAGAGCAATTTGAGGCACATTTGTATGAAGCGGAGCAGGCTATACGCCGTTGCACTCTGGCTTGCTCACAATGGCGCTTCAAATATGATGGCCTGTCGCCCAACATCCTGTTGAACATAAATCCCAGCGATGAGTTGCTCTCCTCACGACAGGTTGGAACTTTGTGTATTCTTTAGAAATTAGGAAATGAAGAAAAATTTACTTAGTTTATAGCATATGAAAGTTAGGATACGCCTTTTCTGGAAAATTTTTAAATTGAATTTAAAATATGAATTAATAAGCAAGTCCTCCTATTATTTCCAATTTTTTAATGAATAAAAGTTAGAAACTTATGAAGTTATGAAATTAACTTTTAATTCGTCATTTTTCTTTTGCATTTGACCTATGAACTTTTTACCCGTATTTTAGTTTAGTTGATCTTTAAAATTGATCTCTAAATCGTATTGTTTTTGAGCTCACATTCTTTATTTTTCTGTTTAAATTATAAAAAAAAAATAAATAAATTTTTGTTTTTTGGAGGATTCGAAAATTTTTAACTTTTTTTTTTTGGATTCCCCCTTTCCCCCTAGTTACGGCCTGCATACATCATTTCTTGCAATAATCGACATCTGTTCAGCCCTTTGTCCGCCTCTCATCCGCACGCTCCTCGTTCGCATCCACCGGATGGAACCGGTATTTCCAGAATCGGTCTGCGCATGGCACATTGTTAGAGGATGGCGCAGAACCTGTTCCAAATCTGAACGAGCTGGGCAAAGAGGACGAGGACACGGGATCATCACCTCGAGAAGACATTCTGATGGGCGAAACGGGCGCCGCTAGCTCCTCCCAGGAAGACTTCAGCGATTTCAAGTGAGGCCTGATTGATTATCGCTAAAATCTATCGATTATTTCAACACATACCTCCAAAAATTTCGTCATATCGTTTTATTAAAAAAGAGCATTACTAACCTGTTTTTTAATTGATTTTGGAGATGAGAAATTTTAGAAAGACGTCTTCACTTCCTTTACTAAATTTTTTAAGATAAAACTATAAATTTTATTTTTCTTTAAATTCACTATTCGAGTTGATGACACCAAAAGTAATAATTTCTTGATGATTTTTTAGCCCCCAGTACGAGTTGGGCAATGATGGTCGCCTGGACTACTTCCAGTTCACCTACGAGGGCATCTCCGAGTCCGATGAGCCGGAATCGTTTAATTCTCGAAGGAACTCGGCCGAGAGTCCTGATCCTGATGCCACCAACAAAGGAGTTTGCCTACAACAGCAACTCCCAAACTCGTCTGTCAGCATGGATGCCAGCGGGTTCTCTTCATCTTCTACGCGTTCCCAAATAAGGGACGCAATTTTGGCCACTGAGTGGAGTGAGGCCAATAAGGTAATTCGTTTTAGAATATTAACAACTATCATATATATTCATTACTTGTTACAAGATTTCCATTCTCAAAAATTAATATTGTTTCCTCTGTTTTTATAAATTAATATTTACGTGCCACGATAAGTAAAAGATTCCTCTGTTATTTTTTTATTTTTGGTAAAGCTTGTTCTTTTTTGTTTTTTGCATTAGCGCAATGATTCTCCGTCATTTATAATTTAGTTCAAAATCAAGTTGGAAATTAATAGATGCGGTTAATGGAGTATTAATAAAAATGTTTCGGGGAAGACATTACAACATAAAAATTATAAAATTTTATGGTTTTTACAAAAAATACAGCTTCAATTTTTGAGTTTTGAACTGACTGAGGTAGGAATGCCTTTTTTGAGCGACTGCTTCACCTGTCATTCTTTAAAATTCAAATTTTAGAGCCGAGAACAGTTTATCAGCATGTTGAACGCTTTGCCGATGTCCGATAGCGGTTACAGTGATGCCACACACATAACATCTTCAACATCGACAACAGAACAGAGGAAGCCGAGGACGGTGGAGGAGAACATTGCACTGATCGAGTCGCGCTGGCAGTATTTGGAGGAGTTGCGCGAGGAGAGGGCGGAATCTGCGCGACGGAGTACGGCCGGTCGGGAGGAAAACCCGTTCAGGCTGGACCTGAGCCAAGCGACGGGCATAAGTGAGGACGAACAGCAGAGCAGCGGTAGCAAACAGCAGCCGAGTCCATCATTTGCTGCTGAACAGTCTGATCAGGACGGCTTTCCGCTGGAATGTGTGGAGGACAATGGTAAACAACCAAAGATGCTTAATTTAAAAAATTATATTTAATTCGGAATTTCAGAAAATTTGTTTTTATAATTATTCACTCATTTTTTTGAGGTGCTGGAATTTTGCTCGAATCTCTGTTTGAAACACTCAATCGGCTGCCGGAACACAGTTTTGCCACCAATCTTCAGCTGATCGGTGTGCTGAAGACACTGCTTTCTTATCCGCAACCTGTGATGACAACCTACTTGCTCTATGTGGTTTGTTTTGGCTTTTGACAAACATTAAGTTGTTGTTGTACTTTTCAGGACGCACTTAAATCCAAGGCTCTGTGCCGAATTACAAATGTATATTTTATCTGGTTAAATATTTTTAATATTAGAATGATTTAAAATCGCTCGAGAATCGAAAATACTTTTATAATTTTTTAAGAAATAAATAAAAAGAAGACACATAGATAAAATGCCTACGTATTAAATGCCTAGTGCCTACAACAGAAAAAACGATCAAAAATGCTTATCACTATAGGCATTTTGTTTGATCTCAAAAAAAGAACATTTTTTGGTAATGACAATGTTTTTTTCTCGTTATTTTGTTTATGTCAACGGAGCATCTACTATATTTCTTTATTAGTATATGTACACAACAAAAGCCTTGTGAATATAGAGAAAAAAAGTTAATTGTGATTTTAAAAAAAAAAATCAAATTTTCTAAGGATTTTTGTCCAAAAAAAAACATTAAATCCTAAAACCTAAAATAATCACAAATTCAGCCATAAACGCGAAATTATGCATTTTAATATCCTAAAAATACTGATTCATTGATTTGCGAACTTTTTTCAACCCGATGAAATCTAAGTAAGCTTGATCCTATTGATTCTTCAACCATTGTTGCAGCTCATCGCTGACTTAAAGGAGCAGATTGACCAGTTTGCTGTCAGTCCGGAGGCTGGTGACGAAGCTTCCGACTTTGAGCAACTGCTGCGGCGCGGTGTTCGCAATCGGCAAACGCGAGCGGATCGCTCACATCTGTCGCATGGTTGTCGCAACATGGAAGCAAATGGTTCGTCTGCTCGCAGCAGCTCTGCTCCCTCCAGCGCCACATTTCGCTTCAAACACAGGTGAAACAATTAAGCCACTTTTCACATGATTTTTTTTCCGGATGAACATATCATAAACACAAACACTTTGCCAGGATCTGGTGAGACCTGAAAAATACAAACCGAATTGGCATTTTCGTATTATTTTCAAATCTAACTTGTAAGTCGGGTCCGGAAAAATCGGGTCCGGAAAAGTCGCGTCTGCATCTGGAAAACGCGCACCACGATTTTTTCAACCTAAAGAACTAGCTACCTATTTGAGACGAAAATGTTCATTTATTCCGTTCATTTGCCCTCTTTAAATTGTGTATTTCTTGTTTTCAAGAGCGATGGCATCCACTGAACGTGCTCATCAACAGGACGAGCGGACACGCAAATACGCCTACGCAGCCATTCTGCACTGCCAGCTATGTCAGTTGATGGCCGCCTTCGCGTTACAACACAGCTCCTCAGTTGAGTACCCACGGGGTCGCCAGCAGAGAGAAAGTGAGAGAATAAGCGATCGATAACAGCGATGGAGCACGTGTCAGACACACATAGACATAGGGGAAAAGAAACAGACAAAACCCGTCATTATAGAATAGATGTGAGAATGAGAGCATTTGATTCTCATCAAAAAATGGTTCAGATCATATGAAAAATCAAAAAATGTTTGATTTCAGTGACCTGATGAACTGAAAAATGTTTGTATTTATTTATTTATTTTTTTGATATTTTTTATGAGGACAATCAAAATTAAATTTTCTTTTTATTCAACCCAAAAATGCCCACATTCTCGTCAACACCAGTTATATTCGATCCGGACATTCACTTCCCGATTCTATTACGTTTGTGATACATCTCCACTTATGTCTTTCATTCATTTTTTTTCTTCCGCGCTGGCCATTTATTTGCATCCTCAACTCCCAAAGTGCTTTATGAATTTAACTTAATGTCATGGGAAGATGGGGGAATTATATTGATTGGTTGCTTCTTGCTTATTCATCGAATTGATTCGTCCGTCCGCATGTCTGCTTATCCCTTCCCGTCTTGAAGTGTGTTTGTATACTTATGCCTTTATCCAACTTACATTTTGGACATTATGTCATTGGACAGAGAAGAAGAATATATGATCAAAACAAAGCAAAAAGTTTCGTTTAAACCAAACGTGTGATATATGTACATATTTTGTCTTGTTTTTTATTAATTTGTGACGACACTTTTTTAGATTTTGCTTTGATCTTTAAAGCATTGGATTTAACCGTACGGTCTACAACCGCGAGTTCTTCGTGTTGCCTGTGAATATAAATGCGAGCCAAGGTTTGCTTTTTGAGCCAAATAGAGAACCAAAAAGTTGCGAGATTTCGGGCTTGCTCCTGTTTCAGAAAATTCAGGATTCCAAAGTGTTTCACTGAAATTTGGTTTTCATTTCAATTTTCCAAATCGCCCTCCGCCCCACTTTCGTCATACCAACGCAAGTGGGGTCTGACCCCCTACTATTCATACAAGCCGAAAAATTATCAGTAAAATGCAATAAAAAGCGAAAATTGGTGGGGGAACAATGCAAAATCCGAACTCTGATCTCTCCACTTGCCCGTCTATGACTTCAGTATCCTGCGCAACAATAGTGACAAGTCGAAGTTATAGCAAATCGACCCGGCAAAATAACTGAAGCTCTGTCGAATTTCCATGCGCGTATATCGCGTATTTGAATCATTTTCATACCGGCAGAGGGGTTTTTTTTGAGAATTTTCGACTAAAAATCCTATATACTATTTAGAAATGACAGACATGGCAGAATTTCACTGACAGCGTTTATTGGCATTATTTGACCACTATCTTTAAAGCAAAATATTGGGTTTACACCAAAGAACAATTAGCAAAAATTACAATACTTATTAGTTTACTTATTAGAGTTTAGGTTGCTTTTGGTTCTAACATTACAAGTTTAAAAGCCTATGTAACCATGTAAAATGTGAAATTATTAAAATACAAATAGTGTTAAACCTTTTTGCAGGTTGAAAACCCGATATGTCTATAGGATGAATATGTCCACATAGCCTTTTGCAGGTCACTAATAAATCAAATTCTTTGTTTCTAGAAAGGAGGATTTAGGTAATTTATCGTTTTCAATTATAAATGTTATAGTTTTTAACTAAATATAATTGACAGGGATAAGCTAAAAGCAAAACAAGCCGCTGGCAGAACAGCTTTAAAAGATAAGATTTTAAAGCGAAAATTTCCTTCTTGTTTGAAAGCGTTCTCCAACTCTGACATGTGCTATCAAAATTAGAGAAAAATGAGAGATATCTTTTGTGCAAACACGCATTCACTTTGAAAAACTATCATGAGAAAAATAAATTGGTCGATTGTTTGGTTCGATTCAAAAAAAAATTTGAATTTAACATTTCAATTTGCAGTGGCGTAAGAAGCGGATGCGTCGTCTGAAGCGAAAGCGCAGACAGGCCAAGAAGTGAGCGCATGCACTGGAACCCCGGACCGGGACTTTTGAACGGAATGCCTACAATTTGAAGTATTGTCTCCTGCAGCAGATCAAAAAACACGTCCATCCCTGATACCATTGTTTTGTTGCCTCATTGAAAGTTTGTCATGACATCAGGATGTCGTCGAATAAACTGTTTGTTGATCAGATGATCAATGATGATTTTGGGAGGTAATTTTCTGATGAATGCATTGGTTTGGCATTGATGGCCTATGAGGGGGGATGGCTCAATTAAGTAGGCATAAAATGTCATTTCTTAACTTTTCGGTTTAGTGAAACATTTTTGATTGATAAAGAAATATCCCATCTGTTAAATTTTTACCTATAATATATAAGGAAAGATACAATAGTAGCATTTTAGAAATTTGACAGAAGAAATAAAAAAGGACTAAAATTTGCATTTTCCGATGGATTCGAAAAAAGGACGCACGCAAATGGCGACCCATAAAAAAGCAAACCAATGATATCTACTTCGATCGGAGATAAAGGCTCACAGTCCAAGACAGATAATGAATGTAGCACAAAACAATTAGGTATTACCAATGTAAAAATATCAACATCAAAAATTTTTAAAATTTGCAAACAAACTTTTTTAGTTTTTTATTGTAATCCACAATCCACAATATCGAGTATTAATTTTGCTTTTCTATCAAAATATTATACAAATTTTTTAAATTTTTCACAGATTTTAAGATTTATATTTAGACATTATGGTATTCATCTGTTCATATCTCCGCATAAAACCCCATACGAACAATCGGTCTTTTTTAATAGTACTCTTCAAGCCCGGGTGAGGTGCATTGTACTTCAATTGGACTCTGCAGTAGCAGTAGCTATGATCCCATGGGTTTATTATGATTTCTTGATACGTAACATGCCATATGTATTGTACAATGTAATAACCTAATAACTAATCATTAATCCTCATTTTGGCCTTCCATTTCTGCTGATCCTTGTTTTGTTGCATCTTGCATCCTCCGCCCTTCTGACCCCTTCATCAGTTCATTTGTTCTTTTCTGCGAAAAAAGAGCCAAGGGATCATCGAGCACAACTGCGGAATCCGACTACCACTCATTTTGTGTGTGTGTGTGTTCACTGTTCACTCTCACAATGAATGCGAGCAAAAACCAGCGCCTTTCGCCTTCGTTTTGGTCGCTCCCCCCTCCCCTCAATCCGTCCGTCCGTCCGTCGTTCGTTTTTATCTATTTCATCACCGCCGGAGCTATTTGGCCTTTGGCCAAAGAACGAACAAACGATGGCGGGCAATAAAAAGTTGAGCGGCGGCGGAGCGGACCCCCGCGCCGCTCCCTCCCTCTCCCAAGGCCACTTGTGCGTGTTGGCCGGCCAAAATTCCAAAATTCCCTTCGGCGGGACGGGACTCCTCTGTTTTTCGCCTCCCCCGTGCTGTTGTCCCTCCCTTTCTTATCTTTCGTTTTATCTGCTCAACTCACTCACACTCGACTCGTCCCTCCTCTCCCCCTCCCTTCTCTGCCATAAAAATGTGTGTGTATGGACCAACCAAACCTCCTCCTCCTCCTCCTACCAACCCCAACACCAGCCCTCGTGATGGCTGATGGGCTTAGTCAGGGAAAGTTAAGGGAGGGAGGAGGGGGGGGGGAAGGTCCTCCCGCCGGCGATGGCGGCGGGTGGGCTGCGAGTGAGTGAGCTCTGGCTTTCTCTGCCGAGTGAGAGCGATGGAATGGGTGGGGGCATGTGAGCAGAGAGTGCATGCCCGTCGCTGTCTGGCACGCGCTATCTCGCCAACCTGTCGCATCTCTGCCGCCAGCGACCCCTCTGCCGCTCCTCTCTTACTATTTGCACGAGCACAACATAACATTATCA
>JAEHOM010000248.1:0-13955 GCA_016433075.1 Hoplolaimus columbus | reverse complement strand
ATTCGGTCGGACAAGTCATCGCCGCCCTCTGTGGACGATCGCCTCGAGCGACGTCCATCGCCGCCACCGCTGTGATGTTGATGCTTGCGCGAAGGTAACTGAAAAGTGAAAAGAAAAGTGATTTTATATTTTATGAGAGGAAAAAACGGAACATCGACCTAAAACAGAGGAAAGAAAGTTTTACGGAAAAAATACACATTGAAAAAATTATCAGAAAAAACTACGCACTGTCTGATAAAACTATACAAAAAAAATCTTCAGGACATTCTGGTGGCGCTCCATCGACCGCTTTGGCCAGTGGCGGAGCTGATGCTCACCGTTCTGGGCAACCTGCTCGTCATGCACTTCCGTTCCAAACACTACGACCTGTCTCTGCGTGTCGCCTGCATGGAATACCTGGGCACCATTGCTGCGCGTCTGCGCAAGGACCGCATGCACGCGTCGCGCACCGCTTTACAGGCTGATGCGGGTGCCCAGGAGAAGGAGCGGATGAACGCCATTGTGCGCAGCATCATCTTCGACGAGGGCCATTGTGGCGCTGGCGGAGCCCATGAACAGCAAGGGGGGAGACGCGGGTCTGCAACTTCTACTTCGGACGACTGCTTCATCAACATTAGCCATGTTTGTCTTATGTCGTTCCATGAATTGAAAAAATTAGATGAAAAACTTTTTTTTAAATATGGTGTTGGGCTATAGGCGGCATTACTCTTAAGAAGCTTTAATTTGATATTCGATTTTAATTTTTTTCAGTTCACGTCCAGCGAAAAAATGCGTAAGCTGGAGCAGGCACTGTTCGACTTCATTATCTGGACAACATGGGAAGGCGATGTTTCAATGGAGGTATCTGGGGTAGGGGATGAAAATGATGATAAGTTTATTTTTGGACCTGATGTTGGTCTTTAATAGTTCTTCACCAAATAAGTCATTGGATATTGAATGCTATTTATTTGAATTTACTGTACATGGTTTTTTTAAACTTTATTTTACTTTTTTTTCTTTAAATAAATTAATTACAATGTTGAATTTTTTTGATTTTTGTATTTTGAAGTATGTGCTGCTGTTCTATGCTGTGGAATGGTATCGGGAAACCGTGCTGGATGTGGAGATAATGAAGGAAAAGTACCAGAAAGGGATGGCTCAAGGGACTGCGATCAGTGCGAAGGTTTTTGCTAGCATTTATACAAGAATTATCCGAACATTATTTGTTTGTTGAAATATATACGAATTATGCAGGTGGTTACTGATGGTTTACTGTTGTCAATTTTCAAAAATTGATTCTTTAATTTAGGGCAATAATTTAAGTCAATCTCTGATTTTGATCATCATTGAATATGCATGTTTTCGAATCCTAGTAAGAATGTGACAGAAACTGAAACAACATTAGGGTTTTTCGTTTTTTATTTTTTATTACCTATTATTTTTGGATTAGCTCTAAGTCGGGAATCAGTAAATTTTAATTAAAAAATTTTCCAAATGGCTCTTTCTAAAAATTTTTATTATTTGAAGGAACGTCAGAAATATGAGCAGAAGGTGGCCCGTATTCTGGAGAAAGGGGCCAGCATGAAGACATTCATCACTGGGCTTATGGACAAACAGCATCTGAAGCGGCGCATCCAAGCATTGGCCAAGACAGGCAACATCATTGTGGAAAGCGATGCCTTGTGGGTGGTCAAATATCTCGCCTCCAAAAAGGAGCTTTCGTATGTGCCTTTTTATTTTTATAATATATATTTTTTTATCATTTTTAATTTTTTATTTTTTTTTATAACAAAAAAATTGTGCTTTTAGGCAGTCCTTTGACCTATACCTGAAGAAGATTCTGGAGGGCTTCAACCCGGACTTGTACCCGGTGGCGATTCGGGCCAAAGCGATGAAGTGCCTGGCACAGATTGTGGAGGCCGACTACCAAGTGCTGATGATTCCGGACGTGAACAAGATTGTGCAGGATCGGCTGATTGACGCGAATGCATCTGTGCGCGAGGCCACCTTCGATCTGATCGGCAAGTGTCTGGTCAACAGGCCTGACCTTTTGGACACGTACTACTCCATCCTGATCAACCGAACAAAGGTGAGCAAGGATATTTCTAGTAAAGGAGGTGGACTTTAAAAATCAACTAGAATATAAATAGGAATTTTTGTCTTTCTCCTACTATATAGTATGGTATTTATAAAAGTTGTGATTTTTTTACAGTAATTAATAATATTTCTTTTTCTATTTTTTTTTCTAATATTTTTCCATTTTTTAGGACACAGCAGTTGCTGTGCGCAAACGTGTGATTCGCATTCTGCGCGACATTGTGTTCAGCGGTCTGAACCAGGAGCGTCGACCGCTGATCCTGAGCGAGCTGCTGCAGCGCGTCAACGACGAGGAGGGCGTAAAGAAGCTGTGCATTGAGACCTTCCAGCAACTTTGGTTCATGCCTGTACATATTCGTACCGAGGAGGGCAAACTCCGTGAAAAGGTAAGTAAAGGCATATAAATAGCCAAGTGTGATCAGTTCAAATTCTTGGCTGAAAAGGCTTTGAATAGAGGTTTTGCATAATTTTAACATCACGAAAATGAAATGCGTTAAAAAAGCTTGTGATTTTCAAAATTTCTGTATTCTATTTTATCGCTTGCTTGTACGATGCTCTTTGTCCACAGATTGTTCTGATGGTAGAGACCGCGAAGTGCTGTGTAACGGATGGCTCCATCGAGTATTTTGAGACGCTGATCTGCGCGGTGGTCAAGCAACGTGGTGGCCAGCATGAGTCCGCCATCTTTCAAGCCTCCAAACAGATTGTGGACGCACTCGTGGACTATGTGCTGGAGCTGGAGAAGAAGGTGGCACAAGGTGGGAGACAACAGATTTTTAATTTTTTATAAGATTGCGTGTTCCTGGTCAAATATAAAAAAAGATAGAACTTAAATGGAATTTAAAATTATTTATTATTTTATAGTAAATATAAATATCATCATAGGAAGAAGTATAATCAAATAAAATTATAATTCTAATCCACCGGCCTACTCTGCAATTTTTAATTCTTTTTATTCTCACATAAATGAGTACAATTTCTATTTTCTCAAACGTCCAGAGCAGAGAAGAATTGTTGCCGGTAGCGTAAGTGAGGAAGAGACGTCGGCATCGTCCGCTGGCAAAAAGAACCAGAAAAGCGATGAAGATGCCCAGGAGGAAGTGGTGAACCGGACCAAGCATTATCAGGTTATTATTAGGAAATTGATAATTTGATTTCTTTTTTAAAATTTTTTTTTCCCACAAAATAGGCACATCTGTTTGCCTCGCTGGCACTTCTCTCGCATTTTGCCCGTGCCCGTCCGGAAATGCTGATTCAGCACATTGAAGTGTTCGTCCCGTACATGTCCATCTCGGACTCGTCCGGACTGGAATTCCGAGTGGTAAACCAGGTATCTGAAATTCATTTTTCTTTTACACTCAAGACAACACCAAAAGAAATAATTATATTATTGAAAATTTATAGAAAAATAATCAGATTTTATCTTTTTTTTTTTTCTCTTTGCACAAAGGTTCTTGGTTCAATGACACTTTCTTACACCCACTTGCCACTTGTGTGTTAGGGCCATAGTCCTCCCAAAAAGTCCCTACTCCTCAACATTGGTTATGTGCTTTTTAAACATTTTTTGCGCAGATAATCACCATGCTGGAGCAGATCATCCCGCTGATGGATGCGTACAGCGTGCCGCCGATGCTTATCAGGCAGCTGGACACTCGCCTGAACGAGATTGCGCGCGACGGCGGAATGCTGTTGATCGCCAGCTCCATCTCTTGCATGAGCGCCCTGTACGAGAAGTTGCAGCCCCGGGAACACCAGCTCGGCATCTGTCGCCTATTTGTCGTTTATTTTAGTAAGCTTTAATACTAAAAATTTAATCAAGATCTAATCTAATTTTTGAAAGCATCTTAAAAATAATCTCAAAACATAAAAAGCATTGCAACTTAGCCTTAAATTGTTGTTATTTAAATTTCTTAAACAAAAAAGGCGAAACAAAATCAGTGAAAATGTACTAATACAACTTATTAGAGCTCATATATAATTCATATTGAGATCGCTTTCATAGAAAGAACGTGGAAAATGAAAGGTTTAAAGGCAAAATTGGGATACACAATTGAGAATTGCTTTTGTTTTCAGAATACCTTGACAAATTGAAGCGTGAAATGGAGTACCAATTGGCGGCTAATGCCAGCTCCAGTGCTGGTGGTGGAGCCTATGAGCTGAGTGCGGACAAGAAGCCAATGCTGTTGCGCGCGCTCTACTCTATCGGACTGATGTGCCGCCACTTCGACTTTGATGAGTTGCTCAGCGAAGGCCAACGTGAACAGCTCGCCTCTTCCTGCGGCCTTTACTCCACCAGGCACGTATATAATTGGGATTTTTTTGAGAATTTTCTTAAATTTTTAATGCTTTTTTAGTAACGGAAACGGCATCAACGGTGGCTTGTCAGAGCAGCCTCCACAACAGCCAGTGAACGTGGTTCGAAATGCCGTGTTCTCGTTGCTTTTCCACTTCTCACGCTCCATTGACCACTCAATCTCGCAGAAGGCGCTGATCGCACTTGGTCGGTTTGCTAATCATTTTTTTAATTGATCAAAATGATGGAAATGATGTAGTTATAAGAATCTTATTTTTTAAGATTCCACTTCTGTCAAAATTTCATTTTATTGCAATTATCTACACTATTTTGACGCTTTCTCTATCCTGTTTAGGTTAATCGCCATTTTCCAAATCATAGTACTTTGAGTTGGCCGCGCCGCTTTATGGAAAAATGAGAAATAAATTTTATATTTTATAATCAAAATTATATTGATGCAAAAATACTACGCCAAAAGAACACGCATTTTTTTAAATGTGAGATCTTTCATTAGGTCAATTGGCTGCTGGCCATCCGGAGCTGTTGCGTCGTGACGAACTGAAGAACATGTACATGGTGTTGCTGAACTCGGATAAGCGCCATTACCTGCAGCTGAAAGTGCAAGTGCTGAAGAACATCGCTTGCTTTCTACACGCGGAAGAGCAGAAGGCGTTGCGGCGCGCTGAACAGGCAAAGCGCGAGAGGGAGCAACGCGCGAGGGCAGAAGCGGACGCGGAAGACCTGTTGGCGGCAGCCATCGAAGCGCAAGAAGACCTGTCAGGCTCACCATCGTCGGCGGGGATTGGCATCGGCATCGGAGCAGGCATGTGAAGAAAAAATTTTGAACTTTTTTTTAACTTTGCTATTTTAAATCAGAAGTATGACTATAATCAAATTTTAAGATTTTTTCAATAAGCATTTTTAGGTGTTGACGACCTTAAGGAGATGGAGTTGAGCTCGTCCGGTTTGAGCTCCTCGATCATCCAGCAATATTGGAACGCCATTTTGAATTGCTACTTCCACAATGAGTTAGTTAATGACTTAATTTCCCGCTAAATATTCCATTAAAATTTTGCGCTTTGCAGCGAAATGGTGCGCATCAACGCAGCCCAAGTGATTCGTCAGACGCTGGAGCAGGGTCTGGTCACGCCTGGTTCATCGGTACCGACACTGATCGCCATGTCGACGGACACGCTGACCAGTGTGCGTACCCGGGTCGAGGTGCTCATCCGGGACATGAACACCAAGTACAAGGGCATGGTCATGGTAAGTGAAACAATGAAGCTTGTTCAATTTTTAATTTTTCAATGACATTTTCATCTTACAAGTTAATATATATCCTTTCCATATATCAGAGCAAAGCGATTCCTGGCGTTCGGATGTCTTTCCAGTTGCAACGCAAAATTCGCACAGATGTGCTTCAGGTCAGCAAAAATTTTCAAATTATATCTATACTTTATGCCTTAAATATTTAGGCAATTCGAGGTCTGCGCGCAAATGAGAATCCACTAAACAGTTCTGGTGGCACTGGTTGGTGTTTTTTTATTGGTATAAGCTTTTTTATTTTTACTATTTTTTCAGACAAAAAGCCGACAGTTGCACTTCCCACATACGCCAATGATGCGCAAGCATTGCTGGGCAATTTTTACGTCAGCATCCGTGTGAATCGTCAGCAACGACGCAGCTTCTTGGCTTCACTGCTCAAGCTGTTCTCCGAGGACCACAAAGAGGCTGGTTTTGACACTTTTTGATAACACTTTCTTCATCAAAATTTTATATTTTATAAATATTTTTTCATTTTTTTTTCAATCAACAGAAGGTGGATCGTGAGGAATGGGTCTACATTGCGGACAACTTGGCGCATTTCCCGTACACGGTGCTGGACGAACCGCTTTACGTGATCCACCAGGCAAACTCCATTATCTCCGTGTCCGGCCAAAGCATTCTCAGCCAATTCCGACAGCTGTTGCTCCCGTTGACTGAAGGCGGTAAGTTGTCATATTATTAAATTGGTTAATTAAAATGACTGATTTAAATTTTTGATTTTTTTTTCAAGAGCATTATCAGTGTTCTCCCGTGAAGCAAAAGCCCATGACGAGGAGGAAGTATCTGGACGTGTCCCGCACATCTTCTGCGTCTTCTGCGTCAGCAATGACAGCGCCCGAGGAGTTGGAGGAGTTCAGTGTGGAATACATAATCGGTATTTTCATTTCCAGCAGCATTCAAATTTCAGGACTTTTTTATAGACCACTTGCCTCCTGACCGACTGCAAATTTTGGAGCTGAAACGGAACAGTCAGGCCTGTTTCCTCCTGCTTCACCTGAAGATCTTCCTGATGCGCATGTATGGGCTCAAGGAAGAGTGCGTTTTTTCTCAACTAATTGCGCGAAACTTTTGTAAATTTTCTGTTTTTTTCAGCAAAATTGCGGAATATTCGCCATCTGAAGCCGCAGCAGTCTACGAGAAGGCGTGCAACCGTCGCAACATTCGCTGTTTTTCGCCAGAGTTCATCCTCAACGACTTGGTCAGAGAACTGCAGCAACAGGCGGCAGATACCACTGCCACAGATGCTGTTGGCTTCAGCACGGAAGAGAAGCAACGCATTGCGGAGGAATTCCATAAGGTTTTTGCTTATGTTGTTTTTTATTTTTTATTAGAAGGTAGCCTCCTTTCCCCGAATGAGAAAGATTTCCTTTTATTTTGTATGGGAGATGGGGGAAAATAAAATTTTTAAAAATTTTTGTCTAAAATTGGCAAAATTTGATCAATTTCCTTAACAAAAATGGTCTAGAATTCCAAAAAAAAATTCCCCTGGCTCCTATCGGCACTGCCGACCTCCAAAAACCTTCTAAAAATTCTGTTATCTAAAAAAGATCCGATTTTAGGCAGATTTTTTTTAATTTTCTCTTTTTTTGTAATACTGATATTGGCCAGGTGTAGCCCCTACACTTGAGTTGGGAAAATCGAGGACTTGATGGCATAAAAACGCTAGTTCGTTTTTTCACTTGACTTTAGCCATCAAGTCGACGACTTTGGAGAGCACAATAATAGGCCCCTGATAAATGTATACAAATCTGATAATTTTTTCTCACAATTAGTTCCACGAGATGCTGTTATCATTGGACGAGAAGCGGGACGAGGAGGACGAGGTCACCTTTACTGCCGGTGCTGGTGACGAGTCGGCACTTTCTGCGGCACTGCCTTCAACAGCGGACCCACAGCCGTCCTCACTGCTACTGGACGAGATCGGACTCTGATGATCCGATTCCGGAATTCCGGACGATGGCCTGCTTTTTTTGTTTCTCAAATGTGTGTATTGTAGTCAGTCATTCTTGATTCTCGAGTCATCATTGTCATTATTATTGTCTGATGAGTTATAGGGATTTCAGCGCATAGTTTGTTTTCTGTTTTTATTGTTTTGTCCCCATTCTATTCAACTGTTTCGATTTGGCCAAAATATGTGTTAGTATTCTATTTTTTTGGAGTTGAGATTGGACTCCCGGACCATCCAATTGAGCCCCTAACAAGGTATATCTATCATCCGTATGTATGCATCGCATTAATTTTTAATCATCGCTCGTTTACTCATATTCTCATTTAAAATTGTAAATTTTAATTGGCCTCATCATCGGTCCTCGACTTCTCTCAAATGTGTACTGCCCAATTTCCGTTAAGTAATGTGAAAACTGAAAACTATGGATGTACGTCGCTATATTGATGCAATTACACTCGTTTTTTTTTTCTAACAATCCAGTGCTAAATATAAGGTATTTGATACCTTCGAAAAGAATTCCTCGGAATAAATTGTTTTTTCTTAATTTTTTAATGCGGAAAAGGGAATATAGACCGAAGTAATAGATGGAGACGCAACCGATCGATTGTGTTTGCGCATGAACAACATTGACTACTGAGCTACTGACACAACAACTTAACTGCCCCATCATTCGTATTGCCTCATCAAAGAAGAGCACTTTCCCACTTCCCAAGTGAGTGTCGAAAAAGATTAGTCTTATGTGACGAAGAATTGTTATTTTGTGCTGTTTTTGCGCATAGAATCAAATTTTGATAGTGTGTTTGGTCATTTTTTTTAAATTTTAGTTGGCAAAATGGCCTCTTCACCTCCGTCTGTCCAACAGGAGCAGCAGCAGAGCATTCCAAATGCAGTCAAATTTTTATTCGGAGGACTTGCCGGGTAAATGGTGAATTATAATTATAAGCAGTGCTTTTAATCTGAATAACAAGAGAACAGCTAACCTGAATTCTACTACTCTGGTCTGTAACTAGAAAAGAATTTACGGAGCAAGTTTTAAAAAAAATTCGTCGATCTTCAAAATTTTAAACGTTTTTTGGAGAAATCGACAAAATCAGGTATTTTGGACAAAAGGCTTATTCTTTTTGATGGGGCGGCGGTGAAAATTGATAAACAATCAGTTGTGAAAATCTTTTCTGTGAGTACGAGAGCAAAACATTGGAATTCGGAATTTGGCTTAAGGCTTATTCTGTACTTGTACTGTCTCAAGTCCTAACTTGTTGCTCTTCAGGATGGGCGCGACCTTGTTTGTGCAACCACTGGATTTGGTCAAGAATCGGATGCAACTTTCCGGCATGCAGCAGGGCAAGCCGCGCGAGTACCGCTCATCGTTGCACGCCGTACGCTCCATTGTGGCGGCGGAAGGCCCACTGGCACTGTACAACGGTTCGAGAAATTAAAATTTTGTTTAATTTGTAATCATTTTTATTAGTTTTTTTTTAAATTTTTCTTCCATACATTGTCTTTTATATATTTTTTAAATTTACATGCGGGACTCTGATTGGTTTACAAATTCTATAAAAACATTAAATAAAGCCATGAGATGGAACTTATACTATCGGTGCTTTTCCGTTATGGGCAGACCAAGTTTTTCGTTTAACCAAGGTTGACATGTTTGTTGTTTGACATGTTAAACAATAACATTCGTGTAATCTAACCAAGGAAGTCGATAAATATTGCTTAACATGTCTATAACATGTTTACCTTGGCAAGACGAAAAACTTGGTCTGCCCCATAACAGAAAAGTACCCTTACATCCAAGAGCTACTTTTTAGTATTTTTTTTATAATTTTATTTTTCTTTTTTAAATTTTTCTAGGCCTCTCTGCCGGGCTGGCTCGTCAGGCTACGTACACCACCACGCGCCTGGGCATCTACTCCTGGCTGTTCGAACACTTCAGCGCCAGCAGCGATCGGCCACCATCCTTCGCGTTGAAAGCAGTGCTTGGCATGGGTGCTGGCGGTGTTGCTTCCGTGGTTGGGTGTGTTATTAGAATTTTTTTAAATTTTCTATTAAAATTTATTTATTTTTTTTTGCCAGAAATCCAATGGAGTTGGCGCTGGTGCGCATGACGGCGGATGGTCGGCTACCGCCCGCTGAGCGCCGCAACTACTCGAGTGTGTTCAACGCACTGATACGCGTCACGCGCGAGGAGGGCGTTCTCGCGCTGTGGAGGGTATGTCATATGTATTGAGAATATCGATTAGGATTTTGATTAAAAATCGATTGATCATTGATCAGTGTTTCGATGTTGCAGGGTTGCACGCCGACAGTGGTGCGCGCAATGGTGGTCAATGCAGCTCAGCTGGCCACCTACTCGCAGGCAAAGCAACAATTGCTCGCCACTGGCCATTTTCGCGAGGGCATCCCTCTGCACTTTTGTGCCTCCATGACCTCGGGCTTGGCAACAACCATCGCCAGCATGCCGGTGGACATTGTGAAAACCAGGTCATTTAACTATTTTTATGAATTTTTAAAATTTCAAAATCTAGTAAACAAATTCAAACCATCGATCGGATTTTCGCTTCGAATTATTTTATGCCCATTTTCATTCTGTAATTCTGTTCTCGTCAAAAATAATCTGACGCTTCCACAAACTAGGTATGTGAAGTCCAGATCTCCTTATAATTAGAGTTGAGGTTAAACTGACTTGTGAAAATTTTCTTATTTTTACAACAATTACACAATGTAAAATCATTTTATATTGTGCTTAATTAATGCAGGTAAAATTTCTGAATTAATAAATTTGAAAAGCAAATTTATTTTCCTTTTTTGATAGGATCCAGAACATGCGTGTGGTGGACGGAAAGCCGGAGTTCACGGGCGTGCTGGACGTGCTGGGCCGTGTGTTGCGCAACGAGGGCTTCTTCGCGCTGTGGAAGGGCTTCCTGCCCTATTACATGCGGCTGGGACCGCACACCGTGCTCACCTTCATCATCCTGGAGCAGATGAACGCGCTGTACCGACGATTTGCGTACGGCGAACTCCGTGGAGGTGCCAAGTCACTTTGAGGTTCAGGATGACCCATAGATGGCTTCCCTGTTCGCTAGTCCCTTTTCCTTTCCAGGGCTGTGGACGAAAGAACAAAATGTAACCTTTAAACATTCCAAAGTCGAAATTTCGAGCTAATTTTCAATTTTCGAAATCCAAGGAACACCTCGGAAGTTTCGATTCCCAAAACTAAACTTCGTCTGCAGCCCTGTTTTCTTTGGTATGATATTGCTGCGACGTTAAAAAACTGTCAATATTCAAGAGCTCATCTCGACGAGCATAATCGAATGGTGTTAACTTTGTTAAGTCTTGGTTTGAAAATTCGAAAATTATATACCAATGCTCGTCTCACACAGTGAAAAAACATTGGTAATCTGACGAAAATTGGTATAAATAATTTTCGAATTTTCAAACCAATCCCTAACAACTCTTAGCTATTCGATTCCTCTCTCGAAAAACAAACATAAATTGTGGGTTCTTGTGGGGTTTGGACTTTGTTAAACCGTTATACTGATGTTGGCGATATTGGTAGTTTTTTACGTTGCAGAACCGGTACAATTACGTTCCGAACATGATTAACAACATATGATATATCAGACATTTTCTTATCTGACACTTGCCCATATTTTTGCCTCATGATGATGACCACTTGTGATTGTGACCCTCATTCATTTACCGCTGACAATTTTCATTTTTTATTCCCCGCTACTAGAACCAATTTGACAAAATGGCGTAGCCCTTGAGACTGCATTATTTCCTTAAAAAAAAAGATAATTTTTGCAAAAATTGACATTGATTACCAACCTCACAAGCTTCTGCAATTGTTGTCATTCCTGCCTTCAATTCGGCATGCGAATCGGGCCAACAAAATTTCAGCTGGATAGATTCCAAACGAATTGGTAAAGCATTAATCGACGCGAGTGTTGCAATAAACTTTTTCGCCAAAAATTAAATAAACAAAACTTTTGTATTCTTCACCTGCTCTCCTTCTGGCATATTCTGAATGTCATCCTCAGAGCACTCCTTCAGGCGAAAGATCATCTCATCGGGAGGAAGTACCCTTCGTAACTGACCAATAAGCTCAGCATTTAATGCTCTCTCATCAACCTCAAGCAAAGCATTGTACCATTGTTTAAAACTAAGTTTGCAAGCGCCTTGGAGAATTTCTGAAGGCGAAATAAATGAGAAAAAGTGAAAAAAAAACAAATGTGTGAAAAGAATTTCACCTAATGCCTTCAGCATTTTTGCATCCTGAATGACTAGCGGTGTTTTTGCTTTCGAGTTCTTCTTCTTTGTTGGATTTGCGGTAACGGCAGGTAGTTTGCTTCAATTTTACATTTTAAATAAACATATCTCTGAATATTACATAAATTCACCTAGTGGCCGCAAATTTTGTCTGAAGAAAATCAAGCACATCGTCCGGCATTTCAGTCTCACCAATTTGGGCCCAAAGTGAGTCTTTGTTTAAGCTGCTTGGCCGAATCTTAAGTTGAAATGAAATCAAGAAAATGTAAACAGAAAAGACTAACTTACAATTGCTGGTGTATTCAAGGCGATTTTCTTCATCGGCACTTCGGGAAGCCTGGTGATTTTCTTCTTCAGAAACTCTGGAACTTCATCAGATGATTGGGGCGGAGTAATAACACCAGCAGGTGAAGGCGCTGGTATGCCAGACGACTTCAACAATTTTGATGGAGGAGGAGGTGGTGGCGGTGATGGAAGGGCGAGAGCTGTTCCATTAGGGGTTCCACGCTTCTGACCAATCAAAAATGGCGGAGGGGGTGGCGCCTGTTGCCGTTGCAATTGCGCATTGTATGCCGAACTAAAAATTAAAAAAAAACAAAAGATAGACCACAACAATTACTTTTAAGTGCAAAAAAAAATCATCCATTTGCATAAAGGTAATAGAGTCATCAAGGGCGAATCATACATACAAGGGTCATTTGGGTCTGAAATTCAAAAAATGGCTAAAAATCGCTGAAAAAAATCATAAAATTCCCAAATTTAACAGTAAATTTAGCTTTTTTTGTCGATCGCCGTAATCTAACAATCTGCCAACGCAACATCTACAGTCTGATGAGGCCTTTTTTTTTTTGAAAAAACAGGCATTTCCTTACACAGAAATCGGACTTCTTTTGTCGCCTTACCTGGCGTTGTCGATGCGCTGCTGTTCCGCCTTGGCCGCCGCTTCCGCTTTGGCCGCGGCCAGCTCCGCACGCGCCTCCTCCAGCGCCTTCTGCTGCGCTTTCTGTTGCTCCTCCAGCGACCAGAGGCGTTGCTCCTCCTCCGCCCGTTGCGCCTGCTTACGTGCCAACTCCCGCTGATGCCGTTGTTGTTGGAGCGCCAACAAGGAAATGGCTTCTTGTTTTGCTTCAATGACTGCAACAATCGAGTTTGAGACAATCGAGACCATCACCTTGAAGGGAGCTAGAATACCCAAAATTTGCCGATTTCGTTTACAAATTTCAACAATTTTTCGCAAAATTTTTGCCGTCGGCGCCTGAAGATAGTCATATCATGAAGACAATTCTATATGCTTATCCGTGCCATTGCCACCCCTTTAAAAAATTTTTTTATCAGTCTTTAAGAAATCCAAAACCGTTTTTAAATGCCTCTTTTGTCCCCATACATTCACAGCAGATAGGCAAAAATTTGATCAATTTCTTACTAAAATTAGTATAAAATGCAAAAAAAATTCCCCGGCAGGCGCCTATTAGCACCGCCGGCCACTAAAAAGGCTCTAACTAATTTTATTCAACGACTCAATCATAAATCAATTTTGATCAAAAAACTTAGAAAGACGTATTTTTCATATAAAAATGTGGCTAACAAGCAAAAATATAGTATTTTGGGAAAGTCTCAGATTTCTGTCTCGAGTCTCATCAGAAAATTTTTGGTCTCGAGCAGCTCTAAAAATACCAAGTACAATTTCTCCGAGAAACTTAAAAAAATAAAACAAATTCATAGTATATTGCTTATTACCAGCCCTTCTATGCCCTTACCCTTCTATGCCAGGACGCCCATCCAATAGAGAGTGCGATGATAAAACCTGCGCTGAAGACATAGTAGACATAGACAAAAAGGAAAACAGTCAAACATCCGGACAACAGGGAGATATACAGAGGTCTCTCCCTTCCAATGAGTTCTTGCTCGATTCTTCTTCCACCGGAAATACTGTCTTTTCTGTCTGGCATCACTTTACCAAAAAGATCAAACTGAAACACTAATGAAAGGCACAGCAAAATATCAACTACCATTTAAATCACAGAAATTATGATAATTATA
>JAEHOM010000247.1:0-13969 GCA_016433075.1 Hoplolaimus columbus | reverse complement strand
CGATGAGCTCACAGCCGTTGTCGCACTGTTCTCGATCGTCGATGAGCTCACAGCCGTTGTCGCACTGCTCACGATGCCGCTGGCAGTCTTCGTTGCTGATTGTGGTTCGTCGTTGACCGGGTAAACCAGAGCAACTGAAATGAATTGAAGAAAATGCATGCAAACAATCCAATCAATCAGCAGCACTCTCACTCACCTTTCTTCCGCTTCGACGCCTGTTCAGATGCAGAAGCCATGTCAATTGATCACTGTAGAGCAGCACACCTCCGGTCGAGAACTGAATTTGGAAAATTAGCTGAACAAAGGCAAAAAGAAGAGAGAAAGGGACTAACCAAGTTATGTTGGAGTTGAGTTGGAGTGAGAGCGAAGCGAGCACACCACACGTGTCGGCGAATAATATGAGATAGATTAATATAGGAAACAGGAGGGAGAGGACAATAATGTTATCTGAGCAAAAAAGGTTGTTTATATACTTTTTCAGTTCAAGACAAGGGTTGCATTTTTTGAGCGGCAAAAGAGATGCGAAGCGAAAAAAAATACAATGCCAATGTGTGAAACAAACTTAAAGAAAACCACCTGCTGGCTTGCGAAATACACAGCCTGGCATGGCAGATGATCCATACATCCATTACAACACAAGCACACAATCATAGATACTATTGAGGTGCCAGAATGGCGAGCGTAGACAACCATAAATGAGGAGATTTTGTAGCGAACGTGAAGCCTTAATAAACAGCAGATGGATGAGAGAGAGCAGGAGAAAAAGGCGAGAGAGTACAGCAGCAGACAGTGTAATTTTGTCTGCAGCCAATGGGAGCTTTCACTTTAGTTTACCTTTTGAAAATAAAATCTAGTTGTCTACGCTCGACATTTTGGCACCTCAATCATGTATGTAAAAATATCCTTACTGTTCCTCAGCAAATGAAGCAAATGAAATCAACGCAGCTTTCCACAGAAAATTTCGAGAAAAATGGATTTGAAAATCGGGAAAAATTTGAAAAAAGAAAATTTGAAAAATTTTAGCGTCGATTTCGATTCCGAGATTCTGACCTTTGGCACAATTGTTTTTTTAGTGCTTGGCGTTGCGTTTTCACGCGTTTTCATTTGCATTTGGATTTGGCGACCGACGCTGTGACATTGACATGCACATGCACAATGCAATGCATGTATGTTTCAATTGAGTATAGATGGTGCAAAAAGTGTCTTTAGCCCCTAACTCTTTTAAAACGCGCGCTTTTTCTGAAAGAATGGAAATTTTCGAAAATTTCAGAAAACCAGGCCGAGGGTACAGAAATTCGAAAAACCGAGCTCGGATTCGGAATTTACGCATTTTTTTACCCAGAATCGACTTTTATCCAAACAAAAAATGCAAAAGACATTTTTTGCACCATTGAAACATACGTGCAATGCAATGCACATGTTGGTTGATGTCGTCAGCTCGTCAGATGTGTATGCATTCAGCTTGCTGGTTGCAGCATAAGAAGAGTAGTGAAGATCAGTTGGAGAATCTGTGTATTAAAAGTCTCATTAATCTATGATCTATCTAGTTTGAAGGGAGGGATTTGAAGGTCCGTCTTATTAGTCTTATTTTCTTTTGTTGTTGCTTTATTTTCTAATTTATATAAAATATTGCAATTTCAGGATGTGAATATATTGGAATTAATTGAATTTGTGTTACAATATTCTCGGCACTTTTTTGTCTTCGTTGCTACCGAAATTCGAATTTTTGAACGTTGGACTGGAGGTACACTCTAAATTTGTACTTTCTTAAGGCAAATCGACGATGTACGCAAATATGCCACTTGCACTGGCCATTGAACAGGTAATTTCTTTTTGCGATTGAGTCGGTAATCTGGAAAAATTGGTTATAGTTTCCTTTTGCTTTTAAGAGTTTTATTTTAAGACCGGGAATCCGGAAATTCTTCCCACATAAGTAACTTGCATGCATTTGGTATCATTGGGAAATTACATATTTTCGATTTTAGCTAACGTAACTCGCGTGAAACCCATGTTAAACATGACTTTAGGTCGTGACATCAGATTCGGATTCTCCGCTCCGAAATTTCCTAAATACGTGGCTTATAGAAAATTTGGCTCTATCTCTATACAAATCGGCCGGCCTTCAAATTAACTACCCCAGAACCAGCGAAACCCGCAGAAATATGTTATTTATTATAAAAGCGTAAAATGGTTGATGGTTGCATCCGACAGGCTAAATTAACATTCTGCGGGATTCGATGGTTTTGGGGTAGCCGTTTGACAATGTCAATTTTGATGGCCGGTCGATTTGCAGATAAAGCCGAAAAATTTTAAAAAATTGGCATTGATTTTTCCTCCAAAAAAAGGATGAAGGCAGGACTAAAGGACCCCTATAACCAAAAATTTCCGTAAAGAAATAAATATCGGAGATAAAAATGCCGCTGTGAAGATGTAGTGGAAAATAGAATTATTTTTAATTGCGCTTACTTACTTGTTAGATAAATTTTTTATGGTTTAGAATTGAGTCTTGTGACAAATCTGAAAATTTTTATTTTTCGATTGGAGAGAAGGTTTCTCACTTCACACCCACATATTATTACAGGTTACGGGCCTAAACTGAATTTTAAAATTTTTTAACAAGCAGGATCTTATTTTTTGTTTGCGAACTTTCATCTTCTTACTTTCATTTTCTATAACGTTTTCGGCCTTTAAAAATGTCCAAACGAAACGACTTCAACATTTAAATTTCAGGAGGTTTTTTCAAACAAGCGAATCAAGCGATTTCGTCAGGACTTACTGCTCCGAGGGGACCTTCTACGTCAGCATTCATCAGAGTCAGAGTGGGCGCGTGTTGACCTTGGACGATTTTATCCAATACAGTGACAAAGAGACATACATACATCATGAAGACTGGTGGGTTTCTCTTGTTTATTTACAAAACTAAATTATACGGCAAATTTTGCAAAATTAAGTACTTTACTCATGCCCTGGAAAATTTTCTCCTGGCAATGAGGTCTGCATGCCCAGTCCCTGATCCCAAACTCTAAAACCGCTACTTTTCCACTTTTGAGAAGTTATCTTATTACCAACAAACATTTTTTTTAACAATTCGAGCCGTATCAATGGTTAATTAATAACATTTGGCAACAGAAACAATGGTATCAAGGGCCCTTTCATCTCAAGAAATCCTCCAAGTTTGTTGTTGGCTGCCGGTTCAGTATGCCTTCGCCAAGTCACTTGCACTGTGATGCTCGAGGGTAATATGTGCAGCAAAATTTCGCGCTATGCTTTCGTCTGCACACATCGAAATCTTTGTTCGCACCGAAATTGAATTCCATCAAGTTGAATTCTGGTTTCGCGGCTTCGAACTCGAATGCTGGCTTTGTGGTCGTGCTTCCGGGAGTCTGAGGATGCTCTGGTGTTTTGCTGCTATGAGTCTGATTGTGAGCTTTCTCCGAAGTTGTGCTGATCGTAGTTTGGGATTGCTCCGGAATTTTGCTGCTGGAAGTTTGAGATTGCTCCGAGGGTGTGCTGCTCGAAGTTTGTGGTTGCTCTGGGGTTGTACTGCTCGAAGTTTGTGGTTGCTTTGGGGTTGTGCTGCTCGCAGTATGGGGTTGCTCTGGGGTTGTGCTGCTAGAAGTTTGGGGTTGCTCTGGGATTGTACTGCTCGAATTTTGGGGGTGCTTTGGGGTTGTGCTGCTCGAAGTTTGTGGTTGTTCTGGGGTTGTGCTTCTCGAAGTTTGGGGTTGCTCAGAGGGTGTGCTGCTCGGAGTCTGAGGTCCCTCTGCAGTTGTGCTTGGTGTCTGAGGTTGTTTCGGGGTAGTGCTCGGAGTCCGAGGTTCCTTTGCAGTTGTGCTTGTTGTCTGAGGTTGCTTCGGGGTTGTGCTACCCGAGGTTTGAGGTTGCTCCGAGGGTGTACCGCTCGATGTTTGAGGATGTTCCGGGGTTGTGCTGCTTGAAGTTTGAGGCTGCTCTGCAGTTGTGCTTGGTGTCTGAGGTTGCTCCGAGGGTGTGCTGCTTGGAGTTTGAGCTTGCTCCGGAGTCGTGCTGCCGGGAGTCTTAGGTTGCTTTGGGGTTGTGCTGCTCGGAATCTGAGGTTGCTCTGCAGTTGTGCTTGGTGTCTGAGGTTGCTTTGGTGTTGTGCTTGGTGTCTGAGGATGTTTCGGGGTTGTGCTGCTCGAAGTTTGGGGTTGCTCCGGAGTTGTGCTGCCCGAGGTATGAGGTTGCTTCGAGGGTGTACCGCTCGATGTTTGAGGTTGTTCTGGGGTTGTGCTGCCCGTAGTCTTAGGTTGCTCTGTAGTTGTGATTGGTGGTTGAGGTTGCTCTGGGGTTGTGCTTTGTGTCTGAGGTTGCTCTGATGTTGTTCTGCTAGATGTGTGAGTTTGCTCTGCGGTTGTAGTGCTCGGTGGAGTCTGAGTTTGCTCTGTGGTTTTGCTGCTGGGAGTATGAGTTTGCTCCGCGGTTGTGCTTGGAGTCTGAGGTTGCTCTGCGGTTGTGGTGCTCGGTGGGGTCTGAGTTTGTTCCGGAGTTGTGCTACTGGGAGTATGAGTTTGCTCTGCGGTTGTGTTGCTCGATGGAGTCTGAGTTTGCTCCGAGGTTGTGCGGCTGGGAGTATGAGTTTGCTCCGCGGTTGTGCTTGGTGTCTGAGGTTGCTCTGAGGTTGTGCTGCTAGATGTTTGTGTTTGCTCCTCGGTTGTGGTGCTCGATGGAGTCTGAGTTTGCTCCGTGGTTGTGCTTGTGCTTGGTGTCTGAGGTTGCTCTGAGGTTATGCTGCTAGATGTTTGTGTTTGCTCCTCGGTTGTGGTGATCGATGGAGTCTGAGTTTGCTCCGCGGTTGTGCTTGATGTCTGAGGTTGCTCTGAGGTTGTGCTGCTAGATGTTTGTGTTTGCTCCTCGGTTGTGATGCTCGATGGAGTCTGAGTTTGCTCCTGTGTTGTGCTGCTGGGAGTCTCAGTTGCCTCTGGTGTTGTAGGACTGTCCCTAATGCAAGATAAAGTTATGGTCTTTAAAACATTTTTTGTGTTTACATACGTCTCCATGGTCTCAAATTCTGTTGTTGGCGATGTCTCTGGTTCCTCGGTTGGCTCTGTGCTCACCATTGTAGTTGTTTCGTATTCGCATTGTTGGTCTGCATGCGGGATTTTCTCGCAGCATTCGTATCGGCTTTCTCTTTCTTCATACACGCAATATTCAACTGCATCATCGGGGAAGCACTCTTCGCAATCATATTCGGTATAATTAATTAAACAATCCGAGTAAGTGGCTGGCGGTTCACCCATTATGGCTTCATTCTGGCAATACTTGCTTGGGGATTCCAGTTGACTTTGAGAGGGTATTATCATGCTGGCAATAAGAAGGTGCAGTAACGTTAAGATGGTCAGCAACATCTTCAATGCTTCAGGGACCTCTTTTGGGGCTTTCAGGCTTTTCTAGTCTTGGATCTACAATCATCTGTTAACTATCAGCCTTAAATAGGGAACCGCTTGTCGTCAATCAAAAATGGGCTTTTTGGTTTTCTGAGAGAACAATTGGCCCAACATGATGTAATGCAACAAGCGTTTACGCAAATCGGGTTTTTCTCGGGACCCATAGCCCATTAACAATTGAATGGTTGGGAATTCAATTCAATTGTTAAACGAATTTGTTTGTATCATTTGAGGCTTTATGTGATTGGAAATGGGTTTGTCAGGCCAAAAATCAACATTTCAGAATGGATGAATCTGGAAATCGATTTTACTTATTCATTCGAGCACAGAAACCTACGAAAAGTAGGTTCACATTCACACATAGATGGGTGGGAGAGCGGGGGTAATTTCGGATTTTGCAGGGTCTCCTAATGGCTTTGCACAAACTTTTGTATAATTTTAACATTAAATGCGAATATTTCGAATGGAAATGCGAATATTTCGTTAAAAATTTTCAAAATTTTCCGGCAAATAAGTGAAATTTTCAAATTTTTGCTCATCTCCACTAATTTTTCGCTTTTTTTTTGCATTTTGCTGATAAATTTTTCGGATTTAGCATGATCTTTACCCCCACACCCACACTGCACGATTTCAGACACTTCTTGCCCATGTATGTGTTCTCAACACAACGAGCTTATTGTAACATGAAAAGCATACATGGATCAACAACGGCACCACATCAAACTGCTTTTATTACTGTCTAACAATGTTATTATTGTATCTCATTTTAGGCCAATTTTTATATCTCACCCATCTCTAACATATTAAATTAAATACAATAGTAATCTTAATGTGCCATGAAAAAAGCGATATATCTTAGCTCACAATCAGTCAGAGCCAGCCACCAGGGCCGCCAGCTACAACACCGTAAAATCTCTCTCACTTCATAAGTTAATTTTTTTAAATATTAGTACCTTAAAAATTATTTATAAGATTCGAAAAAGAAGCATTTTTTGTATCAAATTCACTATTTATTTACATAATAGTAATGAAATTTTCTACAAGCATCCAAGAGATGGAGCTATTTTCCAAGTAAACTAACAAATTTTTAATCGAAAAATTACCCTAACAAAAATAACAAAATATCAAACCATAATTTATGTTTTAATTTCATAATTAGTTTATATCAATTGAATTTTTCAAACGAATCTTTTTCATATATGATGGACGATGGTTGGCGATGTCGATAGGCTCCGGCAAAATTTTTAGAAAAATAATTGTTTCTATAAAGGAAATTCGATATTTTAACTACGTTTTTTTTTATTTGAATTTTCCTTTTTAATGAAATAATAGCAAATAACATTAAAGATTAGGAATTAAACAATGACGTTTTTACCATATTAGCCAAAACATTCATGCACTCTTCATATGTGAATTTCATACAAAGTATTGTACAAAGAACTGATGTTAGCACAAGTCGGCCTCTCGTTTTCTATCTTATTCCTTTCTATCTCTCTCTCTCTTTCTTCCTATCTCTCTCACATCAGTATCTTAGCTTGTGGTGCACGGTATCCTAAGTGAATTACAGCAATTCCATTCAACATTATGCTTTATCCTCGGGTCTCAACATTTAACATATTCGCTTCGTTTCTGATCATTGATCCCCTTACTTGCTTTCTTCCCTTCTTCCATTGATCACTTCTTACACTCTGCTGGTTCCTGATGTAGTATCTCACAGCAGTCGTTTTTGTTTGGCTCATCGTCCATGCACATTTTGTAGGACTCCTCAACCTTGGATTGTTGCGATTGTCTGAAACAACATTTATTCACGGTGGTTGCCTATAGGTTGTCAGATCATACCCCATGTCCATATTGGCAAACAACAGCAGGATGGTGAAAACGATGGCGATCAGAGAGACAACGTTCATTGTTTAATTGAAATTTGCTAAAAATTGGGAGGAAAAATATGAAAAGACAGAAAGGTTTTGAGCTCATAAATGTGGCCAAATTCAAGCTTCCGTCCTGTTTTAATTGAATGAGAGAGCCTATCGTTATTCAATTCAAAAGTAAACGCTACTGAATACATTAAATTTATATAAAAAATGCAAAAGGAATAAAATGAGATTTTATGGTGAATGGTGAACCAATGGCGAACGAAAAAGGAAGAAACGAGCATTTGAGAATGAGGTTGGCCTAACACAAAATGATAATCGCAGTGGGAGAAGGAATAGGAAAATGAAAAAGAAGAATTGAGAAAATTGGAAAATGAGAATTTTACGGAAATCGGAAAAAATAAGAATTTTAAAATTTCACTATTCCTTAGGATTGTTGCATTTTTGATTGATAAATTTTTTCGATTTTGATATTTCAGTCCCTTTCGGGCTGATCTAGGACTTTGGTAAGAAAATTTGACCTATTCTAGATAAAATTTTTCGAATTTTTCCTTTTCTCTTTTTTCTTTTTATTTTTTCCGTTGTGGAGGTAACGTACCCTGCTCCCTCCTAAATCCGTCCCTGGGCCCTTTTACGAACGAGGGTAAAAGAGTGGGTCTATCCTCCTTTTTTATGCATATGGTTCTCCAGAGATATTCTAACTCATACTCATCGCTTCAATATTCTGTTTTTTATTCACATTCACAACATTTCAGACCAATGATCATTACAACAAATATATCTCGGAAAGGTCCTTTTCATCTCTAGGGATCCGCTCTTTCACAAGCTTATTGAGGCTGCTGATTTAAATTGCCTTTGCCAAGTCATTTGCACTGCGGATCGTAATCACTACTACTTATATTTCCCTTTGGAGTTGTGCTGTGTTGCTTCGGAGTTATGCTACTCGAAGTTTGAGATTGCTCCGAGGTTGTGCTGTTGGAAGTTTGGGGTTGCTCTGGGGATGTGCTGCTAGAGATTTGGGGTTGCTCATTGCTCTGGAGTTGTGCTGCTGGATTGGGGTTGCTCTGTGGTTGGGCTGCTGGAAGTTTGGGGTTGCTCTGGGAGTTGTGCTTCTCGAAGTTTGGTATTGCTCTGGGGTTGTGCTGCTAGAAGTTTGGGGTTGTTCTGGGCTTGTGCTGCTAGAATTTTGGGGTTGTTCTGGGGTTGTGCTGCTCGAAGTTTGTGGTTGTTCTGGGGTTGTGCTGCTGGAAGTTTGGGGTTGCTCTGTGGTTGGGCTGCTGGAAGTTTGGGGTTGCTCCTGCGGGATTGTGCTGCTAGAAGTTTGTGGTTGCTTTGGGGTTATGCTGCTCGCAGTATGGGGTTGCCCTAGGGTTTGTTGTTGTCGAAGTATGGGGTTGTCGAAGCTCGAAGTTTGTTGTTGTTCTGGGGTTGTGCTTCTCGAAGTTAGAGGTTGCTCTGTGGTTGGGCTGCTTGAAGTTTGAGGTTGCTTTGCAGTTGTGCTTGGTGTCTGAGGTTTCCCTGTGGTTGTGCTGCTTGGAGGGATGTTTTGCGTGTTGATCTTCCTATCGGATTGCAGTCTGGCTCTTTTGGAAATATCCTGCAACAAGTTGACGGACTAAAGTCTGGATTCTTAAGGCAATCCAGGTACGTTTCCGGCCATTGGGATCAAGGTTCGTCGTCATTTCCAACCACCGGTGCGCCTGCGGCAACTCCAATAAAGCAAATTGCGGTTGCAACAAGTGAGAACATTTTGGATTATTTTGGTATTTTTAAATTCTTCCGCGCGCAAGTCGAAAAATTTATCAGTAAAAATGCAATAAAAAGCGAAAAATTAGTGGACCACCGCGTAAAATTAGTGGACCCCCGCGCAAAAGCGAAAAATTTATCAGTAAAAATGCAATAAAAAGCGAAAAATTAGTGGACCCCCGCACAAAATCCGAGCTGAACGATCACCTTGCCCACCTGTTTTTGGCTTTAAATAGAAATCGAAAGACAAAAAAATGGGTTGGAATTGGAAAACTGATTAATTGCCCCTATTGTATCGTATAGGAGTCATACGATCACATACAAATTGGATAATAGACCGATGAAGCCGGAGACGTGGAATTTGATTTAAATTGAATTGATATGTAATTTGGGAGAAGTGAGTCATCATTATCTATGTAATGTTACAATTGTAAATTTGTAAAATGATAACGAAAAATCCAAAGTTATGACTATACTCTATACAGTACTTTATATAGTATATATCAGTGTAGAAACATTTTTAAGAATATAGGATATTTAAGACAAACAAATGTTTTATTTTCTCAAAAATATGAACATAGAACCGGGCGATAGGGTTTGGTCAGAAATGGTTGTGTGCATGAACACATATAAAATGAACTTAAGAATTCAATGATCAAAGGTCCATGTCGAATGAGATATTCTGCTGGAGGAGCAGTGCCCTCCGGCGATCTTTTAAGCTTCCGCGCGGCGTGAGCCGCTTGCTGACTGGTGATGGTTTTGCCTCTGGCGTTGACGGTGCACATGCTCGGACGGCGGACTCATCGTGCTCACGACTATCAACGCTGAGGCAATTCATTTGCTCATGTTGTTGCTGCTTCGCCGCGCTAACCTAAATCACGGACATGTTGGTGAGTGACCATTTGATCAGACTTTCTGAATTAATCATTTTAGAACCGTTAAATTTGGGCATGAAAATGTTAGAAAGCTTCTGCTAACCTGCTTCATCAGCAGCCTTTGTTGTGGCAAAGATGACCGCCGCTGTTGTCGCACTTCAGCATAGAAACCGTCTCGGACGTTAGAGAACATGAACTGCATAAGTTGAGACCAGGCCAATCTGAATTGGATATTCTTCTTATTGGCTGAACTTCTGGATGATTACAATGTTTCGCAACGCTTCTGTGTGCCATTATCAAGTCGAACACACTCCGCAATGGTGGCATCAGCAATCACGGAGAAGAAGTCGGGTCGGAAACCCGCCTGGCACAGCTGTGCATGCATCTCACCGAATGCAAAAGACGTAGCTGATACCTTTGTATACAGAATCATCATTTTGAAGCAGTGCAACAACACTTATAAGATACTCTGGATGGTAGCTCTATGTTGGCCACACATTCTGTGACCAGCACGAAGATGTCGTTGGCCAACTCATCTGTCTTCTCCTCGCGCAAATGGCCTAGAAAGGCCTTGAAATCGGACCGCAATGCGGATGCCCGTTTCAGCACCTGATGGCCAATTGTCGGTCTGCAAGGTTCAAAGATCAGCAAAATTATCACTTTTTCACTGTTTTAATTTCACTTTGCGTTGCGGAAGCACTGTTGGATGCGCAGCCTGGTCAGCGGTGGCATTACACCTTGGGCAGAGGACGAGTGCTTGCGCATGCCGTTCTTTCCATCTCCATTGCTGCCCAGCGCGTGCTGGTAGGAGAGGTTGGCAATAGCCTATGTGATCATAATCATTATTTTCAGTGAAGAGTTCAAGCTGTACCTGGCAGTCCGCCTTCATTTGCGCTGCGCATAGCGATGTACTGCGCAAACGCTTCTGTCGTTCTGTCGTCGCCATCAGCAAGTGCTCGGATGAGTTGGAGTCCTTACGATGTTTGGCCAACCAATGCTGCTGGTAGTTGATGGTGTGGTGCTGGGCATGCGGGCTCCTCCCATTCTTCGCTGAAGCACACTTTATTTTGAGTGCCACTTCATTCCCTCATCAGAGGAGATGGATTTATGTTTTTTAATCATTAGTTTTTGGAGGACTTACACAAACTTTTTGAAAAGCCTATCAGACTAAAAATTTTTTTCCAAAAATCTGACTAGCAACTTTTTAGGTTATTACCGGAAATTGGAGTTCCGGGCAACTCTGCAGCTTCAGCCGGTGCGGATCCGCCCCCTTCGACCAACCAGCCGCCGAACATCGCGGTTGGTGTGCTGCCGCTGGAGTAGTCCTGACTGCCGCTTCCTGAACTGCTCGTGCTGCTTCCCTGCTTCTCCAACCGCTTCTGTTCTGTCTTGCCCGCCGCATTGTGCTTGCGATGGTGTTGCGTTTGCTGCTGATGCTGCGGTTGCTGCACCTTTTTGATGTACGCGCCGGCGCTGACCTTGCGTTGCTCCAGCTTAGCGTCAACGGATGGGGGTAAGTTGTTATTGTTGGAGTCGTTGCTGAACAGCACATTCATTTGCTTGTAGAGCTTATTCTATTCTCCTTATTAGTATCTGTATCACATAAAATTCTTATTTCTTTAAAAAGCAGCAAACCAAAAATTTAGTGAGCTCTATTCTCTATTGCAAAATTTAAAAAATTTGTAATCAAAAACACAATCAAACGCGAATTTTGAATTCGAATGAGATATGTACCTAATAAGATGGTCAGTGAATGGTCTCGCTCGTCCAATATTACCTGTCCTTACGCTGAATGTCGGTTAAAACAGTGCTTGACTTGGCCTTGCTCATCTTGCGGCCCGCCCCCAAATGTTGCCTAACCGCCGGGAACAGCGATACGGTCGAGTGCTCATTGCCCATTATGGATGTATTCAAAGGAAATCAGCTGAAAAAGCGGAGAAATTAGGCAAATTTTATGCTCAAATGGATAATTTTTTCTCGAAAATGGCTTCTCTAATGTGGCCAAAGGTCTTAGAAGCTATTCATTCCCTATGGGAATGAACAAACAATTAAGCAACCTATTTTGTGTTCAAATCTTCCGTGTTTTTTCTGTCCCAGATTTCTGGTTTCATTTCTGTGGATTTTTCTTTTTTGAATTCTGGGTGTGGTAATGATGTCATGTAATGTTTTGTGTGCTTGTATGTTCCCGACAGGTTCGTACTCACATAGTGATGAAGAGAGGAGGCATGTGGGGGTGGCTGTGCACTTTTTGTACAAAGGCGGGCAAGAAAGAGAGAGTATGAAAGAGAAGTTAGAATGGCTCCAAAATTGGGTGGGCGGAGTGTGGATATATGTGCTTTTAGCGCAAAAGTGAGTTCCTGCGCGGTTGGGGGATGCCTGAAGGGATCATGAACATGAGTGTGCCGTATGCCGTTCCTCCTTTTTTTGTTTCCGGAATTAACACCCCTGAAGGCATCCGGAGACGTCCGTCTGATGAGTGAGCCAGTATCCAAATAACTCGTCGACCGGAAATGGTGGTTGGGAGCGGAATGTGCCCTGAGGGCTTGGCAGGCGGATCACTTTGGCAAATATTTGTGGAAAAAGCGGCGCTCATCCTGACCCGAGACGCTTGTGAGAGTAGCAAATTGGTCAGAAAATGAGGGGATACGATGGCGAAGAAGAGGGAGGGCGGCAATTGAGCCAGAAACAAACGGGTGAGGGTGGGTAAAATTGAGAAAGTGCAGAAGCCATTGAGAGGTAATCCTAGGCCCAAAATGGCACAAATTGTCTCCATTTTTAGATGGTACTCTACTCGCCCCTTCCTCAAGGCGGGACCATAATTGGGTTAGACGTGAGGGTGGTAACTGGGGCTGGAGGGGAGATGAGTTTGAAAGGTTTTTAGCAGCACCACTTGGTCTTTGGAACAACGTGTGCACACTGTGCAGGGGAATGTGCCAGGAACAGACAAGTGCTCGATAATTTCGTGTCTCTCATGTGATCTCATCTCAAGAAGCTTCAGATCCAAATGCTGTTTAACCCATGACGCTTGCATCTTTCTCATCGTTTATGTCTGAAGATTTGAGCTTTTTGTTCTTGTAGGAGGAGCACTAGGTCCGTCCGTCAGTGCTCCCGAGCATTTGTCATTTTCGCCGCCTTTTTTTGCCCCTATTCGTTCGGTCTTTTGCACATTCATTTTTGGTCCACCCTCACGGGTATCCCATTTCGCCATTTCCAGAGGCATGCGAAGGTGTGAGCAAAACCGTGGGCGTAATGTCCTCAGGGAATGGTTTGAAATTGAGATGCCTCATCGTTTTGTGAGCTTTTGGGAAGGAGGAGGTTGGTCCTTTGCCATCACACATTTTTATTCACGCAATTTGCGTCATTTTTTGTGTGTCAGAATTTGTGTGGATTATGACGGTTCCTGCCTTCTGGATGGCCAAGGGGATGAAGTGAATTAATCGGCCAAAAATGACGCGGAACAAAGAGGTGAAGTGGATGGATTGTGGCCCACCCATATCCAACAGCCCTCTCTATCTCTCTCTCTCTATCTCTCTCAAAAGTGCCCTTTTCTATACGAAGCCGACTACAACGAATAAGCCTTTGCCTGTGAGTGGGTGGATTTGGGCACAAGATTGAGTGGGGTCCTCTTTTGAATTTATTAATTTGGCCAGATGCCGGTGGTGGGTGGTTGTGCCACTCAAGATGAGTGCCACTCAAGGAAGGGATCCCCCTCTTTTCAACAAGTGTGGCATGTGCACAGGGTCTCTCTCCCAGAAAACAGGAATTTCCCAACGGGGATTCCATCCAAGGGCCAATTTTTGCAGAAAATTCCCATGGATTAAGCCAAAAAGCTAGCCGGGATCGCTGGTCCGTTGCTCCATTTTTTAAGTGGTGGCTGACTGGTCTATTCCCAGCTTGTTTATGATTTAACTTCGAATGGGGTAAACATTGGCGCAGTGTGCTTGACATTTTCCACTTTTACAAAAACACATTGGAGGATTTGAGCGCAGAGAAATGCACGTCTTCCCCCCCCCCCCTCCCCCGCCGGAATCATAGTCCAATTGAATTAGGTTGTGGGTTCCGGAGAGCATAG
>JAEHOM010000246.1:0-14008 GCA_016433075.1 Hoplolaimus columbus | reverse complement strand
CCTGATCTGATCCTGATCTGATCCTGATCTGATCCTGATCTGATCCTGATCTGATCCTGATCTGATCCTGATCTGATTCTGATCTAATCCAGATCCGCATTTGGATCAGATCAGGGATCAGATCATTTTGTATGAACCGGACATTCGGATAAGATCAGGGTCAGATCATTTTTAAAAAGTTCGGATCACAAAAACAGAGAACAGTAAGCTTTGATAAACTTTTTTGCAAAAAGCTGCATTTATTTATTTTTAATTATTCTAAAAACATTCTAAATTTATAAAAATTTTCCTACACTGGTTCCGTTAATCCAAAATCCATGATGACTCATTGTACCTCTAACCCTAACCTCCTCCTCTCTCAATCAACACATTCCCCAATTTTCGCCACCAGTTGATTCATTCATGTGAAACGCCCGTGTGATCACATCCCCACCGGTACATATATATTAAGGTGCAATTAGAAGTTAGAAGTTATTTTACTTTCATGGTGTTATGTGATTAATCATGTTTAAACAGAAATAGATTGATTCGTCTATAATAACAGCTAGGTCGGTTGCACCGTACATTTTGCTAAAACGAGTTTATTTATTTATTTATTATGTATGCTCCACCACCAGTCAGTGCATTATGTTCCCAGAGTTCGCCAAACTCACATTATTTTATAGTGGTTCTCATGATCATGTCCCTATATTAAGGGTGTGTTTCCAGCAGCAGGTCTCCACTCGCTTTGCTCTCAATAATTGCAAAAATCACTCCTATAGACTATAGATCTTAATTTTTTTTCATTTACCAACATTCTATTAAGCCAAAAAGGCCTACAAGACTGGAAATATTTGATAAAAATTGAATATTCACAAATACATATATTACACATATTTAATGAATATTCACAAAATTTTAAGATGCTTACTTAGGTATTAACTTCCATGGCAATTAATCGTTCGAGTATTAAGGTTAAGCAAATTTTAAACTTTCACTCAAATTCTTCACTTTTTTATGGCCTCTGGGCCAATTTTTCCCATTGCTCCAGCAGGAAAAATGATGTGATGAAAATGAACATTCCCGAAAAATCCTAAGCTATGTATTAGGTGAGTCAAAGCACAGAGAGAGCACAGCGTGAAAAGAGCACCCACTCACTTATTTATTTCAAAAGCCGCCTATGTACAGCCGAGCTTCAAATAGGAGGAGGAGGTTGCTCTCTGCATCTCTCACTTTCTCTTTCTCTGTCTTCACACGTCATTGGGTATCGATTTTTGTTTTTGGAACGCGGGAGTGGCAGGGACAGGGAGGGAGAGGTCCTGGGTCCTCCCCCCGCCACCTTTCCAATTTCCCCTTTCGCCATAAGGTTGTCGCGTCCCATCCATAGAGTGGAACATAAATAAAGACCAGCCGACCTCTGCTGCTTCTCTGCTGCACCCACCACCTACCCTACCCATCCATCCATTTCCTTATTATTTCATAGTGCACCACTACTATACGAATTTTTTACAAATTTTACAAACCTTGGAAAAATTGGAAAATTTTTGCCAAATTTTAAATTTCTGTTTTTCTTTTTTGGGCATCAAATTCGGGAGTGAAAAATATTAACTCATTTCAAGCTTAACTCTTCAATCAGGCCAAAAATCCATAAAAAAATCCAGAGAGCATCATTTCTATTAACTTGCCTTTTGTCCTTCATTTTTCTGGACGTAAACACCTTTTTTCTGGAAAAATTCAAAACGGAATGCCAATTTTTCATTATATCAAAAACCAAATCGGAAAAGTCCCACTGGTCTTTTGGTGAGTCCATTCCTCAAAAAGTAATAAATACGCACCACCACCAGAGACCACCTTCGCCCCCCGCCCAACCCATTCATTCACTCCATCCATTCATTATCAAATGAGTTTACAAACGAATGAATGAATATCTCTTCCGCCGCCGAACTCACCCACTCAAAAGTCATTCGTACAAATTACTTTTTTACACAATTGAACGCCCCCTGCCCCCACCCGAAATAAATTCTCATCAGAAATTCGCCGAATTCGACCTCTGCTAATGTCTTTATTTATCCTCTAATTAAAGCAAAAATTTGCATACAAAATTTGGATATGACCTATGATATTTGGATTCGAACAGATACAAATCTGGCCACAAGAAAATTTGGCCTGATAGCCTGGTCCTAATTAAAAAAGTCGTTAATCAGTCTTGACTCTGGACCGGTCTTAGATTAGTCACTTAAATTTCTATTTTTTTCATAAAACATGTTTCCAAGAATATTTTTACATTTTGAATCCAGCCATACTGATCATACAAAGTGATGAGTAGCTTACTGATCAGCTGATCACTTGATCAGATTAATTTGGATACATTAGAATTGTAAATTATTATTTTTTCGGTGAAAATGCCAAGGAAAAGACAAAATTCGGAACATATTTTATCATTTTCCGGTGTCTATGAATGATATATGATTGACTTGCAGTTCACACGCGTAGTTAGTTATCTTTATCAATTATCAGCGATCAGACCACCCTCGACTGGAATGGTCACATTGACCCAAGAACACACGAACCAAGGCATTATTTACTATTATTCAGCACTTACTAGAATTTTTCTAAAATTCGCTATATTTTTTATTTAAAAAACACCTCTTCATACACATTTTTAAGACCTTTGCACTTTTTATCTATTTTTTATTAATTGATCGGGATTATTCTCGCATCATTCCTCTTCTACTCCCAAATAATTGGATTTTTTTCAAAATGATCGGAAAAATATTTTGGTTTTTAAGGAGCATTAATTGCCTGAATTTCCGTGTGTATTTTTTTGCTGTCTACAAATATCTCGCTCCTCCCACCGCAATTATGTGCTTTTGTGTGAGCAAGTAGTCATTCAGTGGCTGTTTGCGGAACAGATATGTGTGGTGGTGGGTGGGATGGATGTGCGCGCGAGATTGTTGGGAACAGAACAAGTTTTGTTTTTACTTTTTTTTTTTGTTTTCGCTTCAAAACTCTTTCTGCGCCGCGTAACAACCGCCCAAAAGTGGGTCCGATCAGAAATTCGTGCGGCAGTGCGCAACTCGGCTCTTGCTGCCAGCTTTTCTGCCAGCTGCCACCCCAATCGTTCCATTTTTCATAATTTAAACTGTCCCTGTTGTGTGGGTCCATTGCACATTGGTCTCATTCCCCAAAAATGGTCCGTCCCAATTTGGCGAAGACACGCTCCCAGACTAATAACTGGAACGGCTATGGGGCTGCGCTCCTTATTAGGCAAATTGACCAATAAGTATTACCGACTGGTAACACTTACTGAATTCCTAAAACATATTGATATAAAAACATGAACAATATGCACAAAGACAAAATTACCATATGAAATGATGATTGCTACACAGATAATATCAATGTTTAGGGCGAAAAGATTTTCAGGTGGTAAAATGTGGGGATACTTACTCCCGGTTTTGAGGTATCCCTAACTATTTCTATTTAATACGTGGTAGGAGCAGATAGGTACCTCTAAGTGGCAAGTGTCCCGAGGTACCCGGGGCAAAGTACTTACTACACTTCATGTTGTGTATTTCTTTTTAAGGCATGCCTTCACAGTAGAATTTTTCACCGCTCATCGCTCATGAGGCACTCACTTATGATTCTTGCTAGAGCTGCTCTGGTCTCGAGCTCTCGAGTCGAGATTATTCTTGGTTTTCTTTTTGGGTCTCGGTTTCGAAATGTTGCTCTATGGTGTCGAGTCTCGGGAGATACCTATTCGGTCTCGAGTCTCGAGCAGCTCAAATTCCTTTTGCCCAAATAAGTGTCGGTACTTGCCACACCCCTCTCCCAAACGTCTTACCAAGATTGACATGTTTGATATGCCATTCTTATGTCAAACATTTTGATCTTGGCAAGAAATTGCAAAGTGTCTTTCTGCTGATTTAAAGGTTTAAACCTCAATTTCTTGTTTGACAGAAACCAACATTCCTGTTCTCATCTGTTTATAAATATTGTGTTTGACTTGCGCAACAACAACAACAATATTTTGATGAAAATACCATCTGCTGCTGCAGTTCCATCACCTTCACTATCTTTCGAGTCCTCTTCTTCCCCTTCTTCACCCGACCCAACAACAGCTGCCTTCATTCATAGCACGACCATCAGTACCAGTTCAGCCCAATTTTTTGCCATGTCTTCAACCGCAGCATCGATGGTCAGTTAGCAAATACAACTTTTGCCAAATATTTTATCCCAAAATTATACAAGAAATTGAGAATATCTCTGTTTTGAGACAAACATACCGGAATTAGCATTAATAAAAGATTTAGACACTTTTCCGTTTTGCTGCCCTCCCTTATCAAGATTGGCAATTTGGCATGTCATAGACATGTCAAGTAATAATTTTTGAATACTATGTAGGAATGGCGTGTCGCATTTCATAGATGTCCTTGGTAAGACATTAGGGAGCAGCAAAATGGAAAGGAATGATTTACTTACCAAGATTGATTCATAAAGTATAACTTGGAATTGAGCTCCCAAAAAAAACTGAGAAAAGTTTCGGCTCGAGAGTCAAGAGCCGTGACTATCCAGCAGTTCAACCAAAATTGGTACTTTTCGGTTGGGCCGCCCTAACTCCATGTAACTGTCTTGTTGCCCTGGCCTAAACTTACTGCTAAGTAGTAGGCCTAAAATTTGAGAGAAGGAGGGGTAAGGATGTCAGGAAAACAGAAAATATACAAAAAATAATAATTAAAATCTTCCATTTTTTTAGTCCGATTGCGCCATTGACCATGGTCACCACCATCATCCATTGCCATTGTCCATTATGTCTGCTTCACCATTCTCACCGCCTCTGTCCTCCGCGCCATTCCCTAAACGGTCCTTGTTGACATTGCCCGCAGAAAAAAAGAAGGTGCACCGCGTTCGGCGCAGGTATATAATCGTCTATATAAAATATATTTTTATGTAAAAGTATATTTCTATAAAAGTATAACTTATAAGTATAACATATAAAACAAAAGCCATTGAGATTTGGCAATCCAAAAAGCATTATTGGCGTTAGTATTTATTGAAACGAATGTATTACAAGGGCTGAAAGATTCAATGTTTTCTGTCTGGCTGCAGTCAGACATACATAAATTACATAGAAAGTTCTGCACACATTCGTTTCAATAAATAGTGAAAAAATTATATTGCTAAATTCTCTTGGCCTGAATTTTATGGTATAAAATGTATAGTGTTGTCTCTGCTCAAGGTCCCTGCTCAAGTGGTCCCTGTACCTGGTGGGCCTCCTGATGGCCATCTCTAACGGCACTTCCTGTTCCCTGGCCATGTTAGTGCCTTCCGGCCTGTTGATGCTATACCTGGTCGCCGGCTTCTACTTGGCTTCCATTCTGATGCCCGGACGTCGGGAGCGTCGGGACCCGAAGCATTACTACACCGATCTGAAGGTTGTGCAGTTGGGAAATTAAGGGTTTCATATAAAAGCTTCAATATCGCTTCAGATTCGTCTGTACATTTCGATGCCGTGGAATGCCACTTCCAGGTCCTATACAATGTTACTTTTACAAGAGGGGTATGTATCGATAAAATTGCCAAAAGTTGAATTATGCCCTGAAGGAAATTATATTGCCTGAGAGGCTTCCCTGATGGCGTTTTTATGGTATATGGCCATTAAAATTTGCATATTTAAATAAATATACGTAATCTATAAATACGTAATTTGTTATTTTTTTAAGGATAATTGGCATGCTCAGCAACCTGTACGTGCCGGTGCCGCTTCGCGCACCCATCTACGGTGTCTATGTGCGTCTGTTTCAGTGTCGCATGGAAGAGGCCATTGAGCCATTGTTGAGTGCGTACCCAACCTACAGTGCATTCTTCAGCCGGTCCCTCAGGGCGGAAGTTCGGCCTATCAGCGATTCCATGCTGGTACATAAATATACCTATGTATATATAATATAAATCATGATGGTATTCAGTGAATGAATAATCTAATAAATATACTTATTTGCACATTAATATCATATGCCAACCTATAGATAGAAATTATTTAAATTTTTTAAGTTCAGTTCACAAGTTTGTTGTACTGTCTGAGATGAGAAATATTATTCGGTCAACAAAATTATTGAATATTTTGGACCTTCAATTTTTTCAAATCTGAAACGGAAATTAGAATTTGGGGTCTAATTCGCCGTAAACTGTAATTGTCGACTTTTTCTGAATTATTTTCATTGTTTTGATATTTTTACATGACATATTTGACATGCTTCCCTTTTTGTTAAGGTTTCACCCGTCGATGGCACAGTGTTGCACTTGGGAAAGGTGCGCAACGGTGGCGGACGTGTGGAGCTTGTCAAAGGCCAAGTGGGCAACTAATCACAGACATAACACACACTGTGCTGAACAAGCAATAGCCTAGTTTTTTCTTTTTTCAGATGTTGTCCAATTATGCCCTGAGGGAAATTACTTTCATAATATATTGCCTGTGGCCTACCTAATGGTGTTTTTAATGATATTAAAACGAGGGTGCTATGCACCCTCTTAGTGTGTGCAGAGGCGAACATTTAATTCTAATTTTGCTGAACATTTAATTCTGATTTATAAAATATTTAATTCTGATTTCACGAACATTTAATTCTGATTTTGACAAAAAATCAAATTCTGATTTCACAAACATTAAATCCTGATTTTGCTAAACATTTAATTCTTATTTCATGAACATTAAATTCTGATTTCACGAAAATAAATTCTGCTTTTACCAACATTTGATTCTGGTTTCACAAAACATTTAACGTAAAAAATACATAAAAGTAACACATGTTTGGCAATTGTTTGCGCATGTTTGGCAGGTCTGACAAACATGCACATTCATGTTCGGCAATGTTTGCGCATGTTTTGCGCGCCCATACAACCCGAACAAAAAAAAACTGTGTGAAACACAAAAAACACATGTTTTGCAATGTTCACGTAAATTATTTTAATCAAAAAACACAAAAATACAAAATTCGAAAAATTTGCATCTGCGACCAGCTACCCTTCAGACCTTTTAGACTACCTACAAAGTATACATGGTTGATAGCCCAATGTCTAACCCACCGCCCTTTTTCCAAGCGCTAAACGGGTTCGAACCTTAATCAAAAGTTAGCTGCGGACACAAAAATGTTGGTCTCGAAAATTCACGAAAAAAAACTGTGAAATTTCGATGTGATTTAATGGGACCCCGGACAAACATTCAGACATATCTGAAAAACCGAACTGGATTCGGAATCAGGACACAAAATTAGCCCTACATATGAAAATTTAGAATTTTTGGATGTCAGGAACATCTAAATTTTCACGTTTAGGGCTAATTTTGTGTCCTAATTCCGAATCCGGTAAATCGGACGCAACATATATATATCGTATGGGTCTTGAATCTTGAATCCCATGTCTCAGAGACGACATCTAATCACCTAAAAATAAGGCCATTCTTGCATGGACAGTGTGATGTTGATAAAGAAATTTATGGAACAAACCAATTTTAAGGATTACGAACTGCATGAATTTTTGGGTCAAACGGTTGCCGCACAAATAAAAGTAAGTGCTTTTTTATGTTAAATAATAAAAAAAATCAAAATATATTATAATATTTTTAAAATTTAAATGGAAAAAATTGAAAAAATATATAAATTTGAATTTTTTTCAATGCAATTTTAGTCCGGCAATGCGCTCTTCCAGTTGGTTATCTACTTGGCCCCAGGCGATTACCACGCCTTCCACTCACCCGCCAATTGGTATTTTTTTGAATATTTTTAATTTTATTTTCATTTTTCAGGCGAGCATTAAGCAAAGTGCACTTTCCCGGCTCCCTTCTCTCCGTCAAACCGTCCTATGTCGCTTGGATTCCGAAGCTGTTCTGTCTCAATGAGGCACGATTATCCTTTTTTTATGCAATTTTTTTTCCGATTCTATGAGATATACCTTATGGGCGGTGGGCGCTAAAGTATATTCAATATATAATTCGGAAAATTATGCATAATTTTTCTAAAATTTTCTGTTTTTCTTTCATCCACACAAGTAGATAACATTAAATCAATCAAAAATTTAAAAAAACAACTTTATTTCAGAGAGTTGTTCTCAGTGGACAATGGGCGCACGGATTTTTCTCCGTAAGTTGCCACACATTTTCAAATTTGAATAAATCAATTTGCCAAAATATGTTTTATTCAGTTAACTGCGGTTGCAGCAACTAATGTGGGCGACATTGTGATTGCAAATGTATGCGCAATTTTTGAGAAAGTTTAATATTTTTGAAAAATTTTTGTCCTTAAGGAAACCGTTCGGAACCGGAAGCTGTTGGAGACGAGACACTACGGTGCCGATGACAACTTATCAATGAGCTTCAGACCGGGAGACAAAGTGGGCGAATTCCGACTCGGCTCCACCGTTGTGCTGGTAATCTCGAACACATTTCTTATTCTCAAATACAATGGGGGTCTACAGAATATACTATATAATAAAATTATTAAAATATTTATTGAAACGATTACTTTTTTGCATAATTGCAACACTCAGCCATTGATTACTGTTTGAGGTTTGAGTCTACCTATATATCTATTTCTCTGGAATCCTTTATAATGAAATCGTTGTAAAAAATATTTATGGACTATTAAATTATTATATTCCACAGATTCTCATTTTATAAGGACTACGAATAAGGGGCCTCAGGCAATGTCCTCATATTCAGAGCAATAATTTTTTTTATTTTTCTTTTAATTTTTTTTTTTTAATTTTTTAAATTTCTTTCTCTTGCCTGATGAGGCCTTTTTAGTCTGACCCCTAATAAATCGCACTTGAATATTACACTATTCAGGTTATCACAAATGTCATTTTGTCATATTGTCATATAAATGTCAAAAAATCAATCAATTTTAGATTTTCGAAGCCCCTGAACACTTCGAATTTGGTGTAAGTGCTGGCGACAAATTGCGATACGGGCAGACACTGATCTGATGAATGCAGTTCGCACTTTTGACCTAACTGACTGTGGTCATCTCTCATTGATGCCATTCATCCACCCATTTGTGTGTTGAGACCGACTTTGATCACTTTTTTTTGACGATCACTTTACTGGTGTAACTTTCGCTTTGTCGATTCGTTTATTGATTCTATTGTTTTTCTGTAATAAAAAAGATAATTTAATTAGTTTTGTTCAGATATTAAGATAGTCACAAAAATATCTGATAAAAAGAATTATTTGACTGGTCAGTTATGTTTGTCATGTCAAAATCTTCTAAGCCATCGGATGAACCATGTTGTTAGAATGATTGCAGAATAATAACTTGCGAAACAGCTTACGAAATTCATTCCGATACACTTTGCTGAAAATGGAATTTTGAAAAAATCTTTTTGGGATACTGTAGTACAGAACCTTGTCAAGTATAGAATCGGCGCATTGGACATGGCACTGACATTGACAAAAATGCCGATTAATTGAAAGCTTATCCATAATGTGATGGTGGATTCAATGTATTGTGTGATAAAGTTGGAGAGGATAAATGCGAACAAATATCCGCCAAAATTTATTCCAATAATAGCAGCAAGCGATCGAAAAATTTGCATATTTTGCTGCGCGGAATTGCTGCTTGAAGGATCTATAAAATTGATTAATGGAGATCACAGATCGAAAAATGATCTGATCAGGAATTAAGGTCCAGAAAAACTGGTGCACCAAGAAAACTGATAAAGCTTATGTTTAACTTCGATAAACAGTAAAAGTAATAGAATTTAAGCAAATTAAAATAATTTTGTTTAAACACGATTAAGTGAGGTTATTATTCATTAAATGTTAAGTGATTAAACATTAAAATATGGTGTTAAACCATGATTAATAGTGTATAAACATTGAAAGAATGGGGTTTAACTATGCTTAAATGTGGTTAGTGGTTACACATAAAATAATGGTGTTCATCCGCGGATAAAGATCCATAATTGCAGAAATTGTTGAAAAATTGACTGTGATGCAAAAATATTTGCAATTTTATTGTATAATTTCATAATTTTTTATTACTGAATTCTTACCTTTCCGACAATGCAACAAGATGGCGACAAGCAAATAGACTGCAATTCCGAGAATGATCGGCACAAAATCGGTGACATTAATCAGTGCGATCATTGGTGTAATCGTTGAAGACAACGATATGTTCTTTTCGGGAAAATATGAGGTATACCATATTTTCTGTAATAGCTCCCCCCTACAAAAACTCCCACCTCTGACTTTGGGGAGATTATAACTTTCCAGTGAGTTGAAAAATGTCTTTTATTATTGCATATTCTTTCTTATCTCCTCAATTCAATACGCGTCGAATTCGAATGGTGTATTTAAAGTTGCATATTAACCACGTGAAGATGTATTTTTGTGTTAAAAATTCCCGATTTTTGAGGGATTGAAAAATAACTATTACAGGAAATACGGTAATTATAATTTATTAATTATTATATACAATTACGTATTCCCAATATTTTTAATACTAAAAGGTAAATGTATTCTTACATTGACTGCAAACAAATCCGACGTGAAACCAGTAACGGGAACATCCTCAAGCGCCTGAGACGACCAAATAAACGATGCCGTCACCAATGCACTGAGCAAACAGCAAATTGGAAGAACAACACAGAACACGAAGCCATTTTTGAAGGTTCTGAAAGTTTAGGATTAAAATAGGACATGTTACACGTGTCTAATAAGTTGCCTCAGGGGAAATAGAACGGCCAAAAGACGGTCAAGCGCAATGAAAAACAACAACGGCGTATTCATTGAGAGTGCAAAAATCGGAACGGTGCTTATACGGACGGCAAATTTGTAGGGAATGAAATTTTGGCCAGACAATGCCGTATAGACATACAGAAAGTAGCCAGATTGATGGCCAATCTCGGACACAGAATATATGCCCAAAAGGACATTTGTGGACCCTTTTAGATCCCTGAATACTGTAGATAAGTTACTGTACTTTATGGATTGCCAAACTTTGAAAGTATAGTAACCGCGATCAGAGCGAGATTCATTAGGATGCCAAAAAAGGCAATCAAGCCCATGGCTGATGCAAATGAGATCAGCAGCCAGCACGGATGCTCATCCTTGAATATTTCATAGATCTGCTGTGTGATAAAATCATAAATGTTTAATTAAAATATATTATTTTTACATTTGCATTGTCTGAATTATTAGGTGCCATGAGCCACAGAGATGAGAATATTCTTGCTTTATAAAACTATATATGTATTATTTAAGACTCAAAAACAGTGTCAACATGTCAACAAATGAATGCAATATTATAAAAATATCAATATTAGTTACCTATACCTATATCAATATTAGGATTGAAATATACAAGCAGTTAAGTGATCGTTATTTCGTCTACTGACTACCTCAGGAGCTTTATAGGGTAGGCGAAATGGCGATAGGTGAAAGGAGGTGTTTTGTGCCCCAAACAAAATTATACTAAACCACATGACTGAATACGCATGTTAACACGATGATAATGGTGCGCGAATGTTGTGTGCGCAACTTAATTAGCCCTTTCGCGCACTGACATTTTGACCCGAAAATTTAATAAGCCAATGGGACTACCCCCGTCATTTGGTTAAGGCAAATTGGCAGATAGTCCAAATCCAAATGTTCCAAGAAGTATGCTATATGACATGCCTGAATACACATGTTAACATGACAATTTGATAATAATTTATAAATAGCCCTCGCGCAGTGACATTTTGACCTGAAAATCTAATAAGCCGGTGGAACTTCCCGGTCATTAGGTTAAGGCAACAAAACGAATAAAATGTATATGATTTATTACTCTTCATGCATCACCTGTTGTGCTGGTATAATCTGCAACTCATTTCTTATTCTCAAATATTTATAAGGACTGCGAACATTTAAGGCCTTAGGCAATCTGTACATAATTAATTTCCTCCGGGCTTGGGTTCTGCTTTTTTTTCGCCTGATGAGGCCTTTTTAGTCCAACCTCTATTAAATGGCAATTAGAATATTACACTGTTTTAGGATATCAAAATGTGATATTGTCATATAAATGTAGAAAAATCAATCAATTTTAAAGGTGGGCGACATGGTGTAATGGTTAGCATTAGCAGAGACTTCACACCAGACTTCTCCAAGAAGGAAGTCTTGGGTTCAATTTCCTGGGCATCGCACTACCACCTCCACTTACACTAACCATCTCTCTAATACAGCCACCAACTCGTGGCAGGTGTTGTACCAACAACGGAGAACATATAGCAAAAATTAAAAAATAAAATAAAAATAGCGCGAATACGTGGACTGGTATCCCAGCAAGAGCCACATAAAAGCAGGGTAGGCAAAATAGTAAAAAAAGAAATAGAAATAGCGGCAAATGAAATTTATGCTAAACCACATGAATACGTGAATATACGGCTGAACATGAATACGGCTGAATACGCATCACGCATGTTAACATGATAATAATGCACAACTACACAACTTAATTAGCCCCTGCGCGCTGACATTTTGACCTTAAAATCTAATAAGCCGGTGGGACTACCCGTCATTTGATTAAGACAAATTGGCAGGAACAGTCCAAGTGTTTGGCAAAATGGTATTCCATGAAAGACAGACTATTCCATGAAAATAAGTTAAAGCACAACACATTGTGACCCTTTGTGACACGTCAGCCTTGGTGCACACACTGTTTTAACTAACGGATTGCATCCCACAGCTCCGAAGTGAATGGCTATACACTCCGCGTGATGATGAAGGAAGAAAATCTCCAAAAAAGAAAGTTTGATATGGCAGGAATACGGTAAGAAATGCCGACATACTGTAATGGAACATTGAACAATAGAACATTGAACTTCTGAGTAATCCGCCGATATTTGCCCAATCATATTTATTTGTGTTGCATGCTGCATGCTGCGCCAAGGAGTACGCCACCCGCGTGTTCGGTACCGCACAGCCCGGACGCCGGACAAATGGTGCCCGTGCCCGCGGGCTGACAGGACGGGTCTGCGCTGCCCGGGGTGCAGCTGTGAACATCGGGCAGAATCCATTGGCCCTGGGTGTTGCAGTTGAACGACAGCACGCCGGAGTCATAGATGCCGTAGTCATTCACTGTCCCGGCCAATTGTATGGTAACCTAAGAAAAAATTCTTTTCTGAAAAACTTTGGAATTTTTACAAACAATTTAGGTAATGCCGCAGAATTTTGGTCTCAAAAATTTTCCGTTTTTAGAACAAAAAATGCGCTAAGCTTCAGAAATTACCGCAAACTTATAAATTTTTCAGAAATTTTGTAGAAAATTGAGCCCAGCCTGTGTGTTTTGGAATTCCAATCATAATCCATTTAAAGTGTAATCCATTATTGGGATCCATTTATTTTAATTTCCGGCGAGATTGCAATTCTCCGGGATTGCCATAAATTCAAACGTATAATATGAGTACGGTACAGGTTGTGTTGCGGGGTTGCAGGTTGGCGTGATGGTTAAACATCCCGAAGTTGCATTGCGTCCTTGCACATAGGTTGGCGTTGACACTTTGAATGTAGTGGGAAAGCCGGCTGCGCGCACTTGGTCGACGGTCAGAGTTGCCAAGCTGGCCTCTGTGCATGAACTACAGCCAGCAGAAGCTGAAATTCAAATGTTTTATCTAAATTTTCAGTTGGAAAAATGAAAATCACAAAGCACAACTTTCGCCGAACCAGAATTTTCTGTGATTCTTGTGATTTTTTTGCAGCTCACTCAGCATATAATGGTTATTTGATTATAAATTTAGAGATGTTTTGACCTTGTAAATTTTTAAATTTTACAAATTACTATGTATGCTTCTTGCTTATGATTATGCTTATGATGTATAAGATTATGCTCACAAATGGGAGGGGGGATAGTTCATTTCACCGAAAGACATTTCGCCTAAAAGATATTTCGCCTACGGGGCGAAAAGAGTTTATAAAAACATTTAAAAGATATTTCGCCTAAAAAATGAACTATTTTCGCCCCTTTAGGCGAAATAGCTTTTAGGCGAAATAGGGTTT
>JAEHOM010000245.1:0-14013 GCA_016433075.1 Hoplolaimus columbus | reverse complement strand
ATACGATAACGATACTGAAAAAATCACGAATAATTACGATAATACGATAACGATATACGATACGATACACATCCCTGTTATGGAAGTACTACAAAATTACAAAATAACTGATTTGTGTCGTGTTCTTGCCTTCAAAAAACCGATGATGAATTTGAAGAATGGTTGAAGGACCTAAAATTGCTTCCCAGACGGAAATTCTGTGAATGCGGTAATGAAATGAGCTACAAATTGAATAAGGACAGAAAATACCCACTCTGGCGATGCTGTGCGAAGACGAACCATGATGGTAAAACACCAACTGTGGGTTTTTCTCTGGGAAAATATACTTTGAAAAATTTTCGGATTTTGGGTGGACTCAAACTGAACAAGTACCCCGGATACTGTAAAAACACAAAACGGATGTCATTTTCGTGTTCCTCGCCCCCCCCCCAAAACCCCTAGTACCAATTTTCACATCATAAATACACATTTTACCTTTTTTATCCAAAATACAGTAGGCTACTGTAATCCAGATACTGTAAAAACAAAACGGATGTCATTTTCGTGTTCCTCGCAACCGAAAACTCCCTGGTACAAATTTTCAGCTTGAAATACACATTTTTTGAAAATGGCGCCAATTTGAAAGTGGCGCCTTTTTGAATGCCTTTTTGGTTCGGTTACTGTATGACAGACAGACAAACAGCGGAACCAAAATTATATATTGGGTTGATCTCGCCGCCTGAGTATTCCTATTTTTGCGCGAAAACGATTTTTTTTAATTGTATTTTTTGACGTGACCTCGTGCGAAAACCATATTTAACATGACGTCAGGTCAAATATGATAAACATCAGATTCGTAGATTCTCTGACGTCATTTTCGGTTTCTCCACCCTGAAAACTCTAAGTGCGTTTTTAGGGCGAAAATCGGACATCGGTTTTTCATCCATTGTCGGGGGGACATTTCGATTTTCGACACTTACAGGGTTTTGCTTCAAAGAATTATTTTTATAGAGCTATATATTCTGTCAGCGGCTTGTTTTGCTTTTATAAATCCAGACCAAAAAAGAGGTGGAGGCTTAACGAGTGAAGGACGACCAAGCTCCATCCATTTGTAAATTATAATTGTACTATGGGCAAGAAAAACAGGATTAAACAGCTTTTGGGTCGATTCAACGAAGAGACTGGCTGCAAAATAAAAGATAATTAGCTTTAACCCTATTCATAAATGGTACGCTTTCAAATTATACTGTTTATAAAGTGTTAAAGACATTTGGTAAACTTCCTTAAATAAATCACCTCATCAATGCAGTCTTGAAAAGTTGTCACTTTTATCCTGTATATATATATCATAAGTAAATTGCGTTTAACACCAAGAAACACCAACACCAAAAAATAATCAAGAAAATAATTTTGATTTTAGACTTATTCGACTGAGTGCGTTTGGGTAATAATCTTATAATGTAGGCTTCGGCTTATTAGGTTTAATAGATTTTTTATTAAGGGATGGTCTTCTTTTTGACCATCATTATCTCGTCTAAATGAAGCGAAAAAAACTATTACAACTATATAAAGAGCATAGGTCGGCAAGAGGGTGGGGTCAGCCCTTTTTATTGCATTTTTACTGATAAATTTCGGAATTTGCGCGGGTGTCCCACTAATTTTTGCTTTTCATTGCATTTTTGCTGATAAATTTTTCGGTACTTTCCCTTTAACGGAGGAGGCGGGTCGTTAATGGGGAAGGCAATTGTATTTTTGCACTTGCCTCCCCCGTTAACGACCTGTTTCCCCCGTTAACGGGAAAGTACCCATTTTTCATCTGCACGCGCGGAAGGGGGGGGGCGGTTCTGAACCTCCTCCTTGCCGAATTATGATAAAGATAGAGCCTTAATTTCCTGTATTTTTAACGATGATTCTAACCTCTTATTAGCGGTCGAATTTTTTCCAAAAAAATTTCCAAGCAGTTGCGATTGCATTTAATCACGTGTACTTAAACATGTTTAAACTTTGTAATAATATAAGTTTGAAAGCAGACCATTTCTGAATAAGATTAAATTTTATTTTTTTGGAATTCACTAAAATTCACTCATTTCATTATGATATGTTGTGTTCAGGTCTGCCCTATTCGTTTGATGGCATTACGCGGGAGATGTTTCTTAAGGTGGATCTTGACCATGACCTCGCTTTGGCTATTGCGAACGTCCCCTATTTCTTAGATGATGTAAGTGTCGATAAGATATAATTCCATCAATCATTATCTGGCGTGATCAAATTTATTGTAGATGTAGGCTGTTTTAGGTATTCGATCATATGCGCGAGTAAGATTTAATTTGAGGATAAGGGGGAGGACGAGAAAACGAGAGGGTAAGGCGATCGAAAAGGGCAAGACGAAAAGGAGAAAAATCATTCTTAATAATTTTTTACAAGTGAAGTGAAAGATCAAACAAAAGACGTTTAAATGTGATCCAAAAAATATCGAAAAATTAATCAATTTTGAGCTACAAAATACAGTATTTCAAACGAATATATTATCCTTTAACCCGTTCAGGGACACCATATGTGACATTAAAATGCTTTTTCAGACAATTCGCCTGTGCTAAAATTTTGTTGGAGGTCCTTTTTTATCTTCCTGAATAAACTTTACCTTTAAAAACAATTTAATAGTATTCATCTACTAGATTGGTTAAATTTTTAAAAGGGGTAGATTGATTAACACAGCGTCGTTTTCAAAAATTCGGCCCATCTTCAAGCTATGCCATCGAATGTTTTTCCTTTGGAATACAGGTTGCATTGAGGGAATTGTGTTCCAGGGTTCTAAACATTCGGCCATCGCATGTTCAAATGACATCCAGCACAGCTTTCCAAGGTGACATCAAAAAGGTAATTAATATTGATATATACACACTTAACACTCACATAGATTTTGTTTGATACGATTTTTATTCACAAACCTCGTTCCTACATGTGGTCATTGTGACACTGAATTGCAGGGGTACCGATCCGGACATTTGGTTTTTGCGACCGTCCAGGCTAGACGGCGTGCATTCGACGCCATAGGCTCATTGTCGGAACCGTTCAAGTTAGAAGAGTTAAACATAAAATTGCCTGCTTGGCACCAGCCGTTGAGCAAACGCAGCACTCGAAAACGTGCGTTAATTATTTCTCAATTTTAACAATGAGCTTTGTTAGGGCGACTTCCAAACAAGTGCGGTGAAAACGTGGAGGAGACCCATGACGCATTTGAAGTGAGAAACTGACTAATGTGAGCTATACCTATTTCTTCATAATTAAGGAGAATCCTGGAGCTGATATCACCAAGCCGGATGATGATGGATGGATAACAGTGACCAGAAAAGGTAAGACATCATCATAGACGGTACTATTTCATTTATCGTGTGTTTTTACAGACAAATTCTCCTTCCGAGGAAAAATAAATCGGCCCAGGGAAAACGGGGACACAAAACAATGTATGACTGACCAATACTTTGATGAAAAGATGGACGTGGACGTCGTACCCGTGCCAAGAAAAAAGAGACGAAGATGAAGAGACATTGAAGCTCTCTCATTTGTTAATGAATTCAGTCGTTGATGGTTTAATATCTGTTATATATTTATTCCAATAATGCATTTTTTACAAATGAGTACATAAATAAGTCATAGAAGTACAAAAGGCATATGCTGACAGAATCACAAATAACATGTACAATTGTGGAAAGGAGAGATGAGCAGAAAAGTGAGCTAGTTTTTTGAAAAATCGGATGGCATCAGCATAAAAATTGAACCACGAAATCGAGCTATATTGAACTACGAAATAGTTGAGGGATTCGTAAACATATTGTGAAGTCTTTTCACATGAGTAATTTTAAAGAAAACTAACTTATATACTAAATGTTTCGCGTTGATGTGCGGTTTTTCGCTTTTTTTTTTTGCCGCGCCAATGAATAAACCCTATGGGAGGGATTCCAACTATACCCTTTTAAGTACAAGCTTGAATGTAAATGCCATAATACATGACAGACTGCTGTCGAATCTAGCTTGAATTGTCCATTATTGCATCAATGAGCGACATAAGATTCTCGAATCGTTGTCGTTTCTCTTGGTCCAATCGGTCAATGCAAAAGGGGGAGTTCAAACGAAGCTAAAAAGAAACAGAGGACCGATATATGGTTGGTTTGTCAGTTTATTCATAACTATTTTACTGTGCAGTAAAGTCATAACGTACAAGTTTATGACCTAAATTCAAAAACCTTGTATTCTCTAAATTCCCTGTTTTATGCAAAGATTTTTTTGCGTTTTACGACGAATATAAAATTTAATATTAACTTTTCATTTTTATGATTTTTTTCAGCACATTTCGAGAAAATTTTGAAAAATTTCGACAAGAAAACGCGAATTTTATGAACATTTCTGGTCCATCGTCCATAGTATAAAAACAAGTTTTTGACATCAATTTGCCTATACCACACATAGTAAACAAGCTTTTGGCTTTTACCAAAAAACTAATTGTCTTGTTAGCTTTTAAGTAATTTATGGCGAAATACCTGAAGGAGTGCATTTTTGCATTTGTTACAGCGGTCAAAGCGCTGTTCCGCTGCCACATCAACGCCAATTGAGAAATCACGCGAAGCCAGTCCATGCCTGATACTTTCCCAAAAAGAGTCGATCACCATCTCGATAAAATCCATCGCCAGCTGCTGGTAACTATCATTCCGATGTTTCAAAAGTGATTGAATGCGAGGAAAAAAGACAGCATTCATTGCAAGTGTGTGAGTTCGTGGTTGTCGCAGGTAATCGCGGAGAAGTTTGGCGAACAGGTGAGGCTCCTCAAAGCGTGACACTTCACCAACAATGTGTTCAGCTAAACAAGTATTGGGCAGTATTTATAAAAGGGACGAGTATTTAAATTTGTTGTAAAATTAAGTTTTTTTGTTTTTTTATAAATTTGGTAGTAGTAGCATAAAGCGGAAAGGCGTTTACTTTTGAAACTCACTTTTTTCACATTATCTCATTATGAAGCTTATGAACTATCCGCTATCTGAACATGAAAAATCGTATAGCGAGATGATATGGAAAATTAGAGGGACGAAATGGATTTACCTTCCGTTTTAATACATAACCAACCTCAATCAAATCAATTTAAGGACATTTTGATGCCAAATTTGTCTCGTCAAATTCATAAAGAAAGGAAAAAGGAATCTTCCTATACCAAGATCTCTAATAAGTAAATCTTTTTACTAACCTCTAATTCCAAGTAAAGCCTATCAGTACCAAGATTTCCATAACGGATACATTTATTTGATTTTCAGTTTTTTCTGGGGATTTCTAAATATTTTGCTTCATACTCTTGCTTTTTCTTACCCCAAATAGTCCAAAAAATTGGTCGGAAAGGATATCAACTGTCAAACCAACAGTGTGCTGGTAATGGCAATTTCATGAGAATAAAATTATAAATGATGAAATTTAATCCGCTTATTTCATAAAATAATATTTCATAATAAGGTATGTTCACACATACACCGTATCCCCACCTTTATTTCCCTGAACTGTTTCGAGACTGCCTAACAGAGCATTTATTTCCATTTTCATCCTGTGCACGCTCGATTTCATTTTCGGATTGGTCTAAAATAAAATTTGCTTCTGATTAAAATTTATATATTTTTTCTTATTAGAAAATGATGAGGAATTTTGGCAACTAACAAATAAAATGTTTCCAAATCCCGTTTTACAAGTGAGACATGAGATGTTTAATTCACACTATTTGTTGGTTTCAGTTTTCAATAAAACTTAGGTTTATTCTATCGCTATACAAATATATTAATAATGATAATGCATGCCAAAACTCAAACACAACAAACACAATCAAAAATTTATCAGTAGATTTTGTTGATAAAATAACAACATTTTCTTTAAATTAAAAAAGAGGGAAAAAGCTCATAAAATTTCATAAAATTATTATCTGTACCTGCATAAACTCTTCTATCGAAGGAACTTCAGACTCTGAACGTCTTTTTGTTATGCAACGTCCTTCGCCACCAAAGGAAGAAATGGATGAAGAATTACTAGATGAAGAAGCCGATGATGATGAGAACTGCGAATGAGCACGGTTTTTTGCCAGAGCGAGCGAACTGGTGCTGGGCATATTAGGAGGGTGGTTGAAGGACCCAACAGACGAGCTAGGCCCACCATTTGCTACATCTGTCAGAGAACTGCCACGACGTATCAGAGAAGATGGCTTAGGCCTTAAAAGAAAGAATTATTTATGTAATATAAAAATTCACCTAATCATCTAATCGTAATACGACAACCGATTAGGATCCAAGAAATTTCACTAGAAAGGTTTCAAACGTTTTTTTATAATAAAGAAATATTTTTTCGTTGCAGTAATGTGAATTTTCTAAAAAAATATTTCTGTGCATTAAAAGCAAGGTTTAGGCAACTTAAAATGGGGATCTACAGGATATAACGTAAGTATAATATAATTTTAGAAATAATTATCGTTATCGAAACGACTACGGATTATTACATTCTGAAGATTCCCATTTTACTGTTTCGCTTAACTGTAAATTCTCTAATAACAATCGAATACAATACTGTAAATAGAATCAAAAGGCGTCAAAACAACACACACCGGCTAGTAGCGTTTCGGTTAGCAGAAACACTTTGAACAGGGCCAACACGGTCGAGCTTTCTGCTGACGTTCAAATTACCATCCAGTCGTGCGCGAGGAAGTCGGATATCGCATGTAACTGAAGAACGTTGCTGAACAGAATTTATTGTTGTTGTATCAACGAAGGAAACACTGGACTGAATTAAGGCAGGAGGAGGTCGATTTCCATTGTTCGGTACCGAGAGGGTCGACTTCTGCATAAATTATGTATTCAGACTCGAATAGTCGTCATTATTTCACCATTGCAACCATCGAATCGTCACAGCTGATCTTTGATAATATTTCCCGTTCCGCTTCAGGTTCATTATCATTTTCTTCAATGGCAAGACTGTCCAATAATGATCCAGGCGTAGACGGTAAGATAGACACAAGGCCACTACTGCTCTCTTTTCTCGAAACCCAACCCTCTTTTTCGTTTTGTTCCTTTGCTGTATCGGCACTTGAAATGATGCAGCTTCTCTCAAATGACTAAAATAATTGAATTAATTTGGTTTGACTCGCACTGGAGAAAATCCCCTCCCACCCTCGGCACAAGGAAGTTTTATTACTTAAGAAAATTTTGAACTTTCAACAAGGCGAGGCCGATCCCTATTCTAATTACAATCTTTCTAGATAATGTATTTTTTACGTTTATACCTTATTATTAGATAAAAAAACAAAACGCATGTAAAATATAACTTGGAAAGCAATATAATGTAAAATTCTGACACTACGAATTACCAAAAAATTTTAAAAAGGTTTCCAAATGTGTAATGATTATATATTTAACATAAGAGAAAATTTGAATGAACTTGCAAAATAATTGATAGTGCCCATAACTATTCTCAAAGATATAATTGTTTCCTTTTAATAGACCAGCAGCTATTTAAGGTGTGACCATAGAAATGTGTTGTTGCTAGGGAACTAATATGACGCAAAAAAAGATGATTATTCCCAAAGGAACTTGCAAATAAAGCAAGAGAAGAAAACAGAGCTATGAAACGGCTAGGTGAGCTTTTAAAGTGTTTAATAAGATATTTAAAATAATAAATTTAAATCAATAAATTAAATTTTAAATAAATTTAAAAAGTTCAAATTAAATAAATTATAAATAAATAAATGAAATAAAATAAAATGGTTAAAATAAATTTTATTAAAAAAGACCCTTTTGTAGATTTTACTATTTTCTTTTATTTCTATTGACTATTGTTTTGTTAAAAAAATTTTTTTTGTTGTAATTGATATTTTGTCGAGCTTTTTATTTGTTTATTTTTTTCTATGAAATCAGGGGAGTAGGCAGGGGGAAATTCCCCCACCCGAACCGTGAAAAAATTAAAAAATTGGAAAAATTTATCAGTAAAAATGTTTTATCTGGTTACGACTCTGAATGAAATATACAACTCGGTAACACATCCAAAAAATCACCACCAAAAAGAAACCAAAAAACCTTAAACCAAAATGCGTACAGACTGGCAAAAAATTTTGATGTGGGAAGGTGAAAAAAATGATTAATAAAACATAGCTCTAACAGTGATGAACTAACAAGTAACTCACATCCAATGATGAAGTTGCTAGATAAAGAGCAGAACAATTTGTTGGATCTGAATGTTTGGCAACAATAAGTTGATGTATTCTATCCACATCGATACGCATATCTGAAGATAAAAAAAATCATTTTAAAATACTTTCATTTCTGGTGAAACCTAATAAGGCAGGTCGTGTAGTGATTTCACTCGTTACTATTGAGTCTAATGGGGAAACCAAAGATGATAATAAAGGAAAACATATTTGTTGTGCATAGTCATGACTGGACAAAAGTTCAAATGGCTCCCACTGGATCGAAGCGCTGTTTTCAGAAGTAATTGAATATGAAACGTCATCTTGAGTTAACTACTTTACATTTGTTGACTTGTAGCAACAACGAGGTATTTGCCATTTAAATCGAAACAAATGTTGCCGATTTGAGCACCAAAAGCCGGCGATTGAGTAACACATTCCCCTGTATCAACATCCCAGAAACAGACCGTCCGATCGTGACTTGCTGTGGCTAAAAGGCACTCCGCAGGGTTGAAGCGCACATCAGTGACCTATAAAAGGTAAAGACAAATTAGGTTGAGATCTATTACCAGCGAGTTTGAAGCCATCTGGACGACATTCTGTGCCATACTCAAATCGAAAATGGAAACAAGCTCTCCGGCACAGGCAATAAAATTGCAATCGGGAGAAAATTCTAGCCGCCTGATACGTCAATTTACTTTTACAAAATATACACAAAGAATTTTTTTGGCAACCTGTAAGGTTTGGTAGAACGCCGAACTGAAATTTGAGCAGGATGTGAGCGCAAATCCCACAACCTTAGGGTGCAATCAACACCGACACTGGCTAACAACCATTGACTCTCCCGGTGCCAAGCAACGTGGTTAATAGCTGCATCATGTTCATGTAATTCGCGAAGGATACTGCCTATGTTTGTTTATTTATTTATCTATGCGCTTTTAGGTTCGCGTGTGTGGTCAACATAAAATGATAACAAGTGAGATCTCAGTCGGAGGCAGATTGCAAAAACACGTATAGTGGATGAGTGGATTACAAACGGTAGTGCGAAAGAATAGCAAATTATAGTGATCGATCGTAAAGCCATCACAAAATCAAGTCCCAAACAATTTTGTAAGCTCCTAGACACACGTACAGTGGATGAGTGGATTACAAACGGTAGTGCGATAGAATACAGGCCCGTAACGAGCCCGTGGATTTCGGAGGGGGCTATGCATAAAAATTTTCTGGCGCGGAGACCATTTTTTTGCGCGTCGACTACCTTTTTTGGCTAAAACGGCTAGTTTTGGCTCAAAAATTTATTTTTAAGCAATTTTTTGGAGCAAAATCGACTCAAAGGGGGTCAAAAATTGGGTTATTTTTGAATAAAATAATTTATAAAACCTACCTTTTGTAGCCGGCGGCGCCTATCGGTGCCGCCGGGAAAATTTTTTGAAATTTTAGACCATTTCTATTAAGGAAATTGGTCAAATTTTCAAATAAAATTTTCAATTTTTCTCTCCCGACCGCCGAAAAAATTTTATTTTTTCATTTCAAGGGGGCTTCAGCCCCCCTCGTTACGGGCCTGATAGAATAGCCAATTATTGTGATCGATCGTAATGTGTGTCTAGGAGCTTACAAAATTATTTGAAACTTAATTTTGTGATGGCTTCCGGAAGTGCATTGTAATTTTGTAATGTTTGAGTGTACTGACAAAAAATGAATGGTTTTTTAAATTAGTGCGATAAGACCTTATTTGCATGATTTTAAATTGTGATCCCCGAAGTTCGAGAAGTTATTTGATCGATTTGTTTTGATTTATTATTGTCTTGCCGAAAATGTATTTGTGAAATAGTATTAAATCAGTTTTGCGTCTACGTATTTCGAGTGAGTCGATTTTGAATAGGGAAAGTAATTCTAGTAAGTGGAGGTGTAGGCCCTTTTGTAAATTGTTTTCAATAATTTTGAACTTGTTTTATGGCTTCAATATCTCTGGCTATGTTTGGAGCATTTATCGATCTAAAGAACCAGCGACAAGGAGTACCTTTTTGAAGATCGTAAATACATAGTTTTGGCCCGGCAGCCAATGATACATACCGCCCTGAACAATTTACTTCAGCAGCAGTTGCAGAATTCACAAACGAGATGGGCTAAAACAATTGTTTAATATGATAATTATTAATTACAGAAGCTCGTTTTACCTTCTGTGATATATTTGTACCATCAAATGTAACAATTCTCAATGGATTACCAATCAAAGCTTGTAAAGACCCATTTAACAAAAGACCCAATTCGTTGGAGCAAAAATCAAGCAATTTATGCGCTAATAAAGAAAAATGTTACATAATTTAATTAATCTTGCAAAGGAAAACTTACCTTCAACTTTAAAAGATTGTGGGAAAATCGATCGAGCATTGTTTTCTAAACAAATCATCCGATCACTATCATTATCCATGTATTTAACAACTGAAAAATGTTATAAATCATTTAAATGTCCACATTAAAAAAAATTTTAACCAAGTATCAAAAGAATAATAAAATTTACATTTTAAGCAGATATAAAAGCAAAATAATTTTTGCACTGCCAAAATATTTTGGCGAGATCAAGTATTGACGTAGAAGACAACGAGATTTTATTTCCCCGAAGTAAACTTTGAAGCGAAAGCTCCCATTGGCTGCAGACAACTTACACACAGCATCCCACGTTTCCCACCCTTTGCCGTTTGTTTAAGGAATTTCGGTTAAGTGTATTTTTATAGAGCGGCGGATCGAATCCAGGAGGCCGAATAATGGTAAATATCCCTATTAAGTGGGTACCATCGGAGAAATACTCCATGTTTTCCGCAGTCCAGCGCGCCGATTTCAGCTGACAATAGTTTTCTGCCACGCTGTGTCCGAATATGGCATCTGTTTGTCGCCATGCGTGCATGGCCTGAACTGCTTGAACTCGATGGCCTGAAAACCATGAAAATTAACCCTCGATTTTCATAAGCCCAAGCCCAAACTCACCTGCAACAGATGGCAGTTGTCAGCATCGGATTGCCCGTGCAAAATTAGGTACTGGATATGGATATGGGCATGTCGACATTGGTTACACCTGGAAATAAAAAGTTGCGCTTGGGCACATTATCGGACAGTTAATTTATTTATCCAATGCACTTATTGTGCGTGTAAAAAATGTTGAAAGAAATAATGAAAAATTAATGAAAAACCGTCTCGTATAATTCGTCAAAACTCCGTTCAGAAAAATGATAGCAGATTCTGAATCTGCATGTTCCATAGTGGAGACTGGAGATCGATCAGAGAAAAGTCCACACCCGTAAACTTCTTAACCAACTCTAACATAGATTTACAACCAAAAGTTTGACCTCTCATCTGCAAAAGATGTAATAGATAAAGATAATGTCTATGTTCTCATACCATTGAAAGGGAGCATTGTCGAATGAAATATTTTCGCGTCGTATTATAAAATTTTTGGCCTTGCTCACCATTTGCCTATGTTTTATGCTCCTAAATCCGGATTTTTCTCGGAAATTATTTTTCCGAAAGACTCGACCGATGCTGCCTGCCATTAGTTTCCCGGTATGCATGGGGTCGACTGTGAAAATCAAGAGTTAAAACAAAAACCATTGAGATTTTCCAAAATAATTTATTGACTATTTATTGAAACGAATGTTTAGTATGTAATTTATGTATGTCTGACTGCAGCCAAACAGAAGAAAATTGTATCTTTCAGCCCTTGTAATACATTCGCTTCAATAAATAGTCGCGCTATTTCAGCCGTATGTTTTGGAAAATCTCAATGGTTTTTATTTTAGATCCGCATAAGTTTCTGGGTGGAGGAATCCGAATATGGTGTTCGGGTTCAGATTATAGTCATTTTTATGTGTATTCCACAAATTGACCGCATTCATTTCCGAGATTGCGCAATTTCCGCATTTGCTCATAACATAACCAGTAAAAGATGCATCATACCTACAATGTAATATGTTATACTTATGAAAAAATTCCGAAATCGGTACTTTTTCCCCTGGGCTTCTAGAGGCTTTGGATGTTAGGATAGACGCTTGTGTTGAATAATTGAAAATAGAAAGAAATATCGAAACATTTAATAAAAGATGCCAACACAAATACTCACAAAATCCAGACTCTTTTTGGATCAGTTAATAAGTGATCTGACGTGAGTAGCGATCTGATCTTGCTATTTCAAAATGATCTATCTTATCTGGATCGATCAGGACCATATTTTTTCTAGATCACTGCAAACACTGCTTTAGAGCTCATACACGTCTCGCATTTCAACTGGCATTATGAGATACCAAATGGTTGATACGAAAATAAGAGTGCGATGATGGTCGAAACAAAAATGAACGTTGCAATATGTACTAATAAGTGGCCAAACAGTGCCTAAAAACCTTATACTGTCAAATTATTTTGGTGAGATCAAGTAACATTCCGACTTGTGATTTTTCAAACCCGTTGCAGCTACAGCAATAGCTCATTTTAAAGCACTAATTTTATTATATGCGAAAATACGGCCCATGGACCGATTCCCTTCCTTTGAATTTTAATTAAATTTTTAATTTATTTTTTACGTGCGCTTTACCCCGCACATGAATCTGTTACATCGGCACAGTGATAACTCAGGTGTCAATGACTGTGTTATGGATGGCAAATAGATCTTATGCGAAAATGTGCGGCAAAAAAATCTCGGAAGGACATTTCATATTTGTTTGGTTTAAACAAATTTTGATTTGTTTGGCGCTAAATGCTTTGCTTTGCTTTTTTTTTAATTGCTTTTTGATCAAAAATTGTTGATTTTCTTCTAATTTTTTGATTAATTTTCGCTAGCAAATTTTTTCTCAAAATTCCGAAAATTTTCCGTTCTTAGGGATGCATTTTTGTGAGTCTTGTTCAAGATATAAGTCTGTTCCTATTCTGTTCCAAAAGAGTAACAGGAACAGAATAGACTTTGGTGGAACGGGAAAACTCTGACCGGTATTAGCAGTCCTACGATTGCTTAGGCCTAGGACTGATTTTTTTGAAAATGGCAGGTTTAAAATTTTTATCACGGGCTACTGGCTACTGGCCCGTGAAAACCCGTACGGGGCCCGGCCCATGTCCGGGCTCTAGTAAAAAGAAGTGTAAAAAAAGGCAGCAGGCAGCAGCAACGCGTTGACGCCAAAAGTGACCTCTGCTGAATGATTGTCCTTACCTTCCCGCCCCAGAAAATGGTACCCTTTTTGAGTTGGTCTCTTTCGGAAAAGAGAGGAGACCCACTCCCGCTATTTGCCGCTTGCCTGTAGGGTGGCAAATTCAGCAGGACAGCAATAGCAGACAGAACAGAATGTAATAATAAGCTAGTGCATGAAAAGATACCGGCCAAATTCTTGTAAATGCCGGCTAAAAATACCGCCCAAAATTTTGTAAATACCGCCAAAGTTCAAAAATACCGGCCAAAAATTGAAAAAACTGGTGCAAAAATTACCAAACATAGAAGAATAAACAAGGTTTTTCATCGAGAAACTCAATAATTATGGAGAAAGAAAGCTCGATTTTGACGGGAAATTTCTCTTTTTCTCCTCAAAATTTCTCCGAAATTTTCAAAAGCCGGAAAATCTTGCCGTTTTAAGGGTGTAAAAGTTTAGATAAGAAAACTGTAAATACCGACAAAAATCTAAAAATACCGAAATATCAGCAAAAATCCCACAATACTGATAAATACCGCAAACAACGGCAATAAAGTTCGAGATTTTAACCAAGCAAAAGCTAAAACACTTTTCATGCATTTAAAGCCTCTAGAAGCCCAGGGGAAAAAGTACCGATTTCGGAATTTTTTCATAAGTATAACATATTAC
>JAEHOM010000244.1:0-14020 GCA_016433075.1 Hoplolaimus columbus | reverse complement strand
TGAAAGTGCTTATTGCTCTGTTGTAGAGACCTCAATTGCGAGCGCAACTCATCATGGCCATTTACCAATGAATGTATCACTGGCATTTATGCAAACCCAAACCTAAATTAAGAAATAAATCAAAGACGGAATATCAAAATACCATTAATAAATTAGATAAGCTTATTATATACATAGTTAGAGCCCAAGGGTAGATTACGGAAATAATGTATTCATATTATCGTTTATAAATGAGTTATAAATCCATAAAAAATGAAAAAAGATAAAAAGAAAGTAATAAAGATCAAAATTATGTATGATTTTGTATCGGTCAAAAGACAAACAAAAATGATAGTTTTATCCATCACATCATGAATTTATTGACTTGATACAATATAAAATTCTTTTTATAACTTAAAGCTAATCAATTATTGGAATGAAGGATGGTCATTGATTTTGGATGATATGTACAAATGAATGTATTTTTTCATTCAGATGCTTCCGCGATCCTGATAATTTGTTCTAGCAACAACTTGGTTCCTGATTCAGAATCAGCTATTAGTGCCTTGCAACGATCCCAACACGCCAATCCAGCATAGACAAAAAGTGCCGAACTCTATTTAATAGTTTATTTTATTGAAATTGATCCAAAAAATACCTTTCGTGATACAGAATCCGAAATCAAATAATCGGCATATCGCATAAATATCTCAGTAAAATCACATTGAGGACTGAGCTGAAAAAAAGAACCTTGATCCATTTATCGCAAAACATGGAAGTGCAAGGGGAAGTGGTCTTTTTAAGGGGGAAAGCTTTTTTCCCCTTTTTTTTTTGAATTCGTATACCCTCAACCGACTTACGTCTCCTCCGCCCCACCCCCATCTTGCCCACATATGTAAGTAGAAGAACCTTTGCATATGCCAGACTTTGTTGCCACAGTCCTTGTGAGATGAGATACTTACATGCATCAAAAGCCTGATCAATCAAAGAAAGAAGCTGAATTCCATCTAATAAATAAATTGATATAGCAGAGAAAAGAAATAATGACAAACCAGAAACAAAATTGGCTGCAATTAAATTTGTGGCAGTCAATTTGACCAAACAACGCGACTCTTCACTATCGTAATTGGCTGACAGAGTGCATGCGCGAAAGGCATTCAACCGCAAATCAATATCACTCCTGGTACTTGCTGAAGGCTGGTTGTTGTTCAACAGATAAAATACGGCCAAGTCATTCTGAATAATAAAAAATATGTATAAGTCCATTTTGCTTGATTTTTGTAGACACCTTTCTCATTATCACACATCGCTCAATCGCCAATTCTAGCTGTCGTTCAGTGCGAAAGGTTGAGAGAAGAACTCTTGTAAGACTTTCAATTCTTTTCTAAATTTCATTTTAGAAATAAAAGCCATAAATTTAATAATCAACCTGATAATCATTATTTTGCCAGAAAAGCATCAGATTTAGTGGTAGTATTTTCCCTCTATGAGATTGTTCACTTTTGAGTTCATTTACATTTTGTATTACTTTACAAAAATCAGCCAAGGCTAAATCCCCCGTAAATTGGTGAACGAATATGGCTTTGCTGAGTGGAGACCGGCATTCATTTAAGCGATCAAGAATAAGATTAGAATCATGATCAATGTTCAGTTCAACAGCTTTGTTTTCAGCTTCTATCAAAGAATGCAATGTCTTACGGTATGAGAGTTGAGCAAGCAGTGGCGTATCTGGTAGATCGTATTGCTTAAATTTTTATTGATTATAATGAACATGACTTACTTGAGTCGGAAAGAGATGTATTTCGACCTTTCTCATTATCCGAAAAAGCAAATCGAAACATTCCATCAGATGAAATATACACTAAAATCGTAATTTTATGTTAAATGCATAGTCGAATATGCTCATACAAACCAGGAGTAAGTCCGCACATGTCTATATCAATTATGCTAATTCCAGGTCTTTGAAGGGCAAAAACTATATGAAGTCTTTCAGTATCCCAAACCACAAGCGATGTGGGATGTTGAGCCTAAAAAATATTAATTTTTTCAAAAATATCGGAAAAAGTCGTACAGCAAGTGTGTAATCACCAGCTAACTGTGAAAAAACAATGCGCTGTACAGGACCTCTGGTGGATTGACTTAGACCCGTTTGGCGACATTGACTTTTCGCCAAATCCCAAACACCAACACGTCCCGCGCTGTCACCAAAGGCCAAAACATCATCTTTCCAAATCATACAGCGTAGAAATGCAGCCCCAGATTTCCACTATAATAAATAAGATCATACTAAAAATGGAAGTTAGAATTCTAATAAGAAAAAATTTTCAGCTATGAAGTAATTCTACGCTGTTTATGAAATATGGTATATAAAACATTTGAAATATAGAGCATAAGCGTAAATTCATTTTTGCTTCTTTGAGATAAAAAAAGTTAACGAAAGAAGTAAAATAATTTATTCAATTCTGTACTTTCGCCAGTTCTGTTTCGCTAGGAATTTTTGCGACGCGATAGCAAATTATTTGAAAAAAAAAGATCTAAAATTATTAAATTATTAGGAATAAAGCGTAAATATGTAAGTCGAAAGTATGGAAGCACGTTAAATTATTTTGTTATTTAATTTCAGGAAAGAAAAATTCACCCATACCTATAACAGACACCTTTGATTTCAGGCATATTACCTGTGTGCTGACTTCCTTTCCATCCCTTACATGGAGACCTTTGACCACTACATGATACCTTTAAATAAGATGAATGCTACACAGTAATTGTTTTTGAATATTCTACATACAAGTGATTATCATTATCCAGCACAACCAAATTTTCTTTGTGAATTTGAGTTTTTTCGTTGACAGAATTTATTTGATGATGCTTTGTTGACCAAGCCATATCAATGATGATTGGGCATCGTTTCGACATCCGACGAAGCAAACGCAATGTCTTCAGGTCCCAAATTTCCAATGGTTCAGCACGAAAGGAAATGGCCAAGTAACAGCTGATGGTTGTTTTAAATACCATTTCAAATTTCAAAACATTGAATTCACCTGTAATGACTGACACGGATCATCTCAATTGGGCTTTCTTCTTGCTCAGGACGAATCCGACGCTTTCCTCCCGTGAGAATGTCTGTCGCGTAAATATCGTTGCGAACTGTATTGGAGGAAGCACTCAGTGAAGCAAGATAAGCAGCGGAAATTAAACTATTTGGACCGCTCCATTCCAAGCATTTTATCGGACAGGAATGAATCTAAGCTTTAATGTTATTAGAAAAAAATTAATTGTTAAAAGATAGAAGATTATATAAAAAGATTATACTTGAAAATCTCGTTCTATATGGCCAGAAAATACATCAACCAAATGAATGACGCCTGTACTCGTCCCAATAGCTGCCAGATTATAAACTTTATTAAACTCAGGTTGAATAGACTCTGTAGATCCATCTGAATTCGCAGAGGAATCCAAGGGCCGCATTCTGACAACTGTTACGCTTGATCCAAGCGGATTATACAGTCCATATTGAGAAAGCCTTGCAAAAGAATTATTATAAGTAGCTTCAAAGAATTGTTTAGATCAAAATCTAATTCATAACTAGACTATACCAAAAAATTTTGGCAAATTTGGTTTGGCAATTTAAGCACCTCATTCAGCATAAATATACCCAAACATTTATATATAAAGGAGAATTCTTACTACTTGCAAATTGGAGAATCTCAAGCAGTTTTACTCCCCATCTATATATAGGCTAGTTTTCGCTTTTGCATATACCTGAGTTGGCAACAGTCTGTATCATGGCAATCACTATCTACTGCGTAAAATACGTCCTCAATAGTCCTTATACGATATGGTTCAATATTATGCGACGCGTTTTCCTTTTAAGTGTTTTCTGAATATTATTGATGTAAAATCAATGAGACATACCAGCTGGTAAATGACAATTCTGCCAGTGTTCATCATAAGCGCCAATGTTGATTGCGTTACCGGGCAAAGTGCAGCACCCATCAGACGAATACGCGCTGATTGGCGATAAGGCTCACTTAATGCATATAATTTCAGCTCAAAAGATAGCAATCCACGCAAAACCTAATAGCCCGACGGCTATATTCTAATGATGCGCTCATCCGTTCATCGTCGAATCGGAATTGAGATGTACGAAAAGATATTAATCCATTCCGATGGATAAGAAAAATCGCATCAAAACGAGTACACGGCAAAACCTGCATATAACAAAAAAGTATTAATTACAAAAAAAAAACATTACATTTTCATTTTTTCATAGTTAGTTTCCAATAACTATTCAGTATACAGAAAATATCATATGCCCAGAGGCTCCATTTACACTTTCTCGCAAAGACATGTATTTTTTCGGCCACAGCTGAAAATTTTTGTGCCCACACCTCAAAATTTTGGCCCTGGCCCTTGTCCACTCACCTGTGCTAGCGGAGAACCGACATCAATGATGCTACTGAAAATTGCTTGGCGATGTTGCGTATCGATTAGGAAAATTTCAGTCAAAAACAATGCGAATAAGTGATGTTCTGCAGCAGGATGATGAGCTATCTGAATGATGTGGCTATCCTGCTGGTTGGTATCATGCTTTATTGTTTTAGGTTCAAGATGAAGAAGGGCATTAGATGCCAAAGAAGCAGGCCACTGTGAAGGAGATACATCATTGACAAGAAGAACAGATGCTCCCAATGACGAAACTGAAATCTGATTTAGTTTTAAAACTTAAAAGGTTTCATCTTACAAGCCAATTTGGAAGAATCAAAAGGATCGATGCTAAGTTTGAACATAAATGTCCCGAATTTGTGTTTCCAAAGACGTGTTTTTCTGAAAACATCCCATAGTATGATCAAATTATCGGAGTGCAAGGAAAGTAGTAATTCTCTCTCCGAATCAGGCCAAGACATCCAACGCAGGCCTAATGAAATATAATTAAATTTTGATTAAACATTTGCAAAGTGAATTGGCACATGTTGATCAACCTGAAACTGGCGTATTTGAGTGTCGAAGTGATGCATTTGCTTCACCAGCCAAGACGTCCCAAACAATAATTTCACCGCTGATATCTGATGAGGCGCAACGCAATTCAAAATTCTGATTTGTGTTCTTTTTAAGTAAATCAACATTCGGTTTCCATGCAACCTAAATTAGAAAGTCATTGTTAATTGAATTTTGAATTTGAATAAATTTGGTTCTGCAGATCACGAATGCTCAATCTTAGAGTAAGAGTTCGCATAATAGAAAATTGTATAAACTCCGGATGTTTTTCTATTGGATTGTATCATTAAACTGTTTCATAAATTAAATTGTATCAAGCGTACACCCACTTCTATGCGATATACCTAATTTTTTACTTATTAAAACGCCCAAAAAGCTAAATTATTTCAGTCCAAAATTAGATATTCTTGGCTGCATTGTAAAGCTGAAGCGCGTGAAAAAGCCTATAGAAATAATAATGCCGATTTGCTGTTTGGTTAGGCCTTCCCATAGTGATAAGCCAATACAAGATCTTAAGGTCATGATGACACCTTACCAAATTGATTGCCGTGTTGTGCTGCTCAAGCGTTTGAAATACGTCAAGTTTGCGTACATCGAAAAAGGCTAAAGTTGAATGGCATCCAAACGCGATTAATCCCCTGTCATCCCTTAATTAATTATATGTCAGCCGGAAATAAACGCAAAAAGCAGGAATTCAGTTTTTCTCATGATTATTTTTCAAAGAGAATGCACGTTTCTATAAAAGATATCCCAAATTTTGATAGTTCAGAGTTAGAGAACAATTTCCATTTTTCTTTGCTTCGAACAATTATTTTTTAAAGCTGTTTTACCAGCGCTCAATTGCTTTTATACGGCTTTACTTACCATGCAATTGCGTCCCGATTACTTGGATGCAAAGAACCAATCAGAGTAGTAGGAGACATTGGACTAAATCCTCAAAATATAACTGAAAATTTCCGACTATAAACCATTTCAGAAAGCCTAATTTAACACTTTGTAAGCGATGAACAGTGAATTTAAGTTATAGCGAAAACAATTTGTCTGAAAAGTCTCAATTATGAATAGAAATATCAAGCAATATCGTTAATACTTTGGTAAGATTTTTATTTAACATGTGTAATTTAAAACAATATATTTGTGGCATTATGTTAGTAAGCTTTATTACTTGCATTTTTATAATTATCTATTTACATATTTACTAGTAGTTTATACAAGACAGTAGTGAAGAACGTCATCGGTCTATTAGCAAAGTTGCAAAGTAGGTAGAAAAGTACATGTCCTATATAATACAGATATCAATTAGGCGATTTATGTGCTGTTCTTTTCCTCCATTTGTTGCTTCTTACACAGGTCCCTTTTCTTATTTGTCATCTCACAGGAATCTCCAACAAGCGGCTTATCAGTGCTTCGACGTATGTGATCCAGTATCCGCAGCGGAATATTCGATGTCTTCATAATAACAATAAAAAGTTATTTCCTTAATTCAAATACGAACAAAAAGGGGGTTGACTCAAGGGATTATATTTTAGGAGAATCAGAGATTCCAGAAAAGGAATCAGGTGTCAATACGCGCCTCTGAGGTATTTTACCAAAATAGGTAAAGTTTAGAATGAAAACAATTTTAGTGAAAAACGCGAGCTTTGAATTTTGTTTTTGAATGTTAATTGCTGCTTTTCCCATTCATTTCCGTTTTTTAATTTTTCTTCTATATTTTTCTACCCTCCTATGTTTACATCACCTCTTGTATTTTTACTTCGTTTATCTCCTTTGTAAATGCATTTTTATATTTCTAACAAGAATATATGGATCAATGGATTAATATGGATATATATATATATATATATATATATATATATATATGATTAAACCTGATCATCGACGAGCACAATGTCATACTCCTCCATGTAACGAGCAAGCAACTTTTCCACATCGAAATTCAACTAAAATCGTATTAAAAAATTAAAGAAAAATGCTTTTTAAGCCTACATATCCAATCTTAAGCACCACCGACTCCCTTTCTACTCCGACATCCATATGAACATCTAAAAACAAAAATAAATCTATCGTAGCATCCACATAACTATACAATCAGATTTGTTAAAGTCAGATTTTTTCTGTATGCTTATCAATGATTTACTTTGATCCGACTAACATACCGCCTAAACTGTCGCCAAGCAGCAACACAGAAGTTCGATCAGCTATTCGATGAAAGAAAGGAGCTTCCTGCTTGACCACCGACTGGTTTTTATTGAACGTGTGAATGAGAGGCTCCTTGAAACCAATGCACACTTCATTAGCATCGAATTGCATCATGTTTGAAATCAGATGGAGATTGTTGAGAGGGAAATCACTTGAATCTCTGCGACCATTCACATATTCTTCAAGCACAAACTCGATTATATCTCCTAAATTAGCATATGTACACAAACAAATTCCTGAGTTAATCTGCCTACTCACCGATTCCTGCACTAAAGAGTATCAATGGGACTTTTGCTCGTTCGAGTTGTAACAGAAAATCAATGCATCCATCTCTAAATGTTTTTCAATTTATTTATGTTTAAAAAATATCCTTTAAACACATGCCTAAGCCTAACGTGAGAGTGACGGACGAGATTTCGCAAAAGTGCTTTATCGAAGCGTTGCTTAAATAAAAGAAATATTGATATGAAATTAATATTTTTAAGTTTCAAAAAATATGGAAATATTCAAATATTCCTTCATTCCTTGGTTTGCAACTTGCTGAAAGGGAATAATTTTTAAAAAATTTTAGGAACATCTTCATTCCAACAAATCATTATTTATTTGCTTATAATTTTGAATTTTATTTAAATCACTTGTGAATGAAGGAAAAATGTGTCTTTTAAATTCGTAATTTTATTTATAAAACTAGTAATTCGCAGTTCTTTTTTACCAGGGATGGGATATGTACTCATTTATAAAGATTTGTACTTATTTTGAGGGTCTTAAATCTTAGATTTGTACTTATTCTGTAATTACTTTCAAAATTTACAAAAAATTTGATCAATTTCCTTCACAAAAATGGTCTAAAATTTCGAAAAATTTTCACCGACGGCGCCTATCGGCGCCGCCGGACCCTTCCCCCTAACAAAGGATTTTTCTAAAACAACGCATATTCAAAAGAAGATTCCAATGGTAAAAGCGAACTTCGAAATGAGCTGCAACTAGATGCATAAGATGCTCAGCGCTAACAATTCATGGTTGAAAAAAATTATTTCGAACGAAAAAAACATTTGAATAAAGAATTTATAAAAAAAATGAAAAATTTTACGTGGAATATTTTTGCGCACGAAATCTTATTTTTCGCCTGCGATGTACTTATTTCAGTGTATGAACGGATCCCATCCCATCTCTGTTTTTTTTTACTTATTTTGTATATCAAATTACATGTATCAAATACCAATACCTCAATTATCAGCTGATGAGACTCTCTCCACCAAGCCTCCATAAAGGGACTAAAAGACAAGATATATGCGAGGTTTTCATTTATTTTGTAATGTCGCCTTATAACGTAGCTGCTTTATATAACTTACATCTTCTTAGACATCTCCATTTGTGGGCAATATTCGATGACAATGTATCTAAATTTATGTAAGAATTATTTACAATTTTTTTTATCGTTAATACTCTGAACATTTTATTAAATATCTATAGTTACTTGTCACGAAGCTCGCAAACTCTCGCGCGAAAGCCTGGCCGTCTCTCTTCTATTGCTTCATGCTCGAAAAGCCCGTGCGTGGTAATGCAGCGCTTTCCGTTCTCATGGTAGCGCGAGAGTGTGAAGTCGAAGTCGGATATTGTCTAGAAAGGCAAGGACAGCGAAAATGTTAACGCCTAAAAAAGCGCTTGCACTCACCATCAAATTATCGCACCCGGCTTGTGACATTGCCTCCAGCTTTCTCTCAACAGACATTTTATTACGGATCCTTACCGACGGTAACTTCAGCAATTCCTGAAATGAGCAAAAAATTTCAGAATCTGATGAGGGTGGAGAGTTGATATGACCAGGGAGAATAGGAATTTAGATATTATACATGGTTTCTAAGGCACCAAATTTGAAAAATTTTGCGGGACACAATACGGTTTTTAGAACACAGATCCGAGAAAGCCATTCCTCTGCTCCTAAATTTTACAATTTACATACACGGTCCGAGTTTGAAAGATAAAATCCTTTAGAGCGCTATCAGTTCAGGCCAGAATAAATCAAGATAAATAAGAACGGAGCAGAACGTATCGCAAACTCGCCTTTTATTTTTCTTTGGATAATGTTTTGAAGCGATTATTTGCATGAGATAAACATGTATGTCTAACCAATAGTTGTTTCTTTTCCCAGTCGGTCTTTTAACACTTAGGGAGATCCTAACAAAAGCTTCAGACATTCGCTTCGATACCTTAACTTTGCAGACCCGTTTGCGATACAATAAATTTTACTCATAACACAAATCGATCCGTAACAAAACTTACTGAGACCAACTCCAATGTTTTGGTTGATGGATCCGTTTTTGTACTGGTGATGACACTTTTCTGCTGTTGTACCATTGTTAACCTGCTGAACAGACGAAAAGGTCGGACAGTTATGGGAACCAGCAGCAAAAGCAGTTTGATCTTAGGGACGTCTGAATCTCACAGACTATTTGAAAACCATAGATCAAAAATAACCGATGAGTTATGCAAAGTTGCACAGAATAACAACATGATAATGATAATAATCATGTTGTGATAATAACTGTTTATTGGTAGGCAGAAAGTTCATTAAAAAGTTTTTAAAGTGAATAAAAAAGCAATAGGAATATAGGAACATATGGGAATATAGGAACACAATGTAAAGTTGCAAAATATTATATACAATTATTGCAAGAATTACACAAGAATTACAAGAATCACAAGAATTATTGCTAGGCAAAAGCTGAATAAGGGCGAGTATGTTTGCACTTTTTCAAATACTGCTGCAATTCAAAAGCTCACTTTCTGAAAGCTCATCTGCGTAATCGATAAATCATTCCGATTCATAAGCTGAACGATCTGAAGATGCGTTCCGTTGGAGGCGAAACCTAAATATTAGCCGTACGTCGTATATTTTTGTGCTTATTAGCTTACTTTTTCTTTCTTATCCTTTCACATTTTTCGCAATCATTGGAACGGCCATTTACAACGTAGTTTTCTCGATAACATTTGTGATGAGTGAGAGAGCCACAACCTTCGCATCGGTAGCATCTGTCCAATTGAAAAGGGAAAAGCAAATCGTTCGGATCCATGCATAACTGGCACAAAAAAGCATTCTGACGACACCGCTAAGAATCAATTTTTTTTGTTGAAAATGCAAAAATTTTAACAAGTATACCTCGCAGCTCTCAATATGTGCAGCCCCCATCAGCACAAGTGGTTCTAACAACTCGATCAAGTTTCGATTGGCTATCCGTTCGAAGTCGAGAAGAGAATAAACATCAATAGCTTCCAACGTGAGAAAACGTTTTGGGACAGAAGTGAACATTGTCCTAAGGCTAAATGTTATGAATTAAGGTCAAAAACCCTGGTCTTGGTTTACAATCCATTCGCAGTCATCAGTTCGGCAGCCAAATTGCAAAGTTGAACAAAAGGCCACATATGAGAAGCACGGAGACGCAATTTCCAGAATTTCCGTAAATTTTTCACCTTCCGGTAAAGAGTTGGATTGATTAAGCGTACATTGAACACTGGTTGATCATCATTTTCGGCTAAAAATTTATGCGCAATGTCACAAACTGGATATTCCTTGAAGTTCCACTCATGTAAAATGCGAGCAGGAATCCGAGCCTGATTGGATAAAATTCTTATAGCGAATTTTGCGCAAATTTCAACCTTGTCTCCCCGATGGCAACATTGGCAGAAAAGTTGTGAGAAATAATGACAATAAAGCGTTCTTTTGGCTGAAACACGATCAAAACGCAGACCACAGCCAGGACATCTATGCTTCTGGAGTGCAAGTTGAGTAAGTACGCTATAAAAATAGACGTCATAAGTTTTGAATTTTAACAATGGAAACATACTCAATTGGTTTGGAAAGCTCGAAAATAAACTTCTTCTTAGGAGGTCTCCATTTTTTCATCGGAGGAATTTGCGGAACGCTTGAAAAATTAAAGGAACGCAAAAGTTGTAACTTAACAAAAAGGTATAGTTTATTATTTTCAAAATAAGCTCAAACAGTATGTGGCGACGCATTTTGCGCAAGTGCAAAGATTAATTCACTGATGCTGTCAGTTCGCTTGATCAGTGAATTAAATTGAGATGTTGATTTGCCGTTTTTGTGCACTGATGAGTCACTCGAACGTCGTGTTCGTTGTGAGAATGAAGAGATTGCGGATTCAACATCAGTTGATGTTGATTCAGCTTTCCAACTCGCAACATCATAAATCCTTCAAAATTTGTTGTCGTCTGCTCTTCTGATTTTCTTTGCAAATAAACCTTGATGTGCTTGGCATATTGGAGCATTTTTCGCTTGAATTTGCGTAGAACACTGAGTTGCCTTCCTCTTGATGATAATCTGATGAGCTCGGGCCTTCTTCCAATAATTGCTGATAATCAGCATTGAAATTGATAAAGCAGAGCTCAGGGTCCACTTCTTTATGAAAATCTATACCCTCAGTAAGCTCTTTCCACTTTCGCTCCTCCAATGAATGGATAAGCCAGTCGCTTATTTGCAAACACATTTTATCCTGTCCAAGTGTTAAAACATTTAAAAATGGCCCAATTTTATTGGCATGAATTGTATTTGCGGTGATGTTACATAAAATTGGGGAAATAATTAAGAAATAACCATTTTTGTCCCTTTAATTATCAAAGAAAAAAATGAGAAATTTTAAATTCCCCTCCCTCTCACAGATAAAAAAAAGCATCAAAGGAGTTTTCGACAAAAATTTTTTCGTTGATTTCTTAGACTACTTATCAGTCGTTCAATCGTAGAAAAAAAAAGACAAAAATTTTTTCGTTGATTTCTTAGACTACTTATCAGTCGTTCAATCGCGCTTGATAGAAAAAAAGCAGAATCAAGAAGCCACACAAGGGGGACGTACCAGATGAGAACCCCACCCCACTCCCCGAACACGAAAAAAATTTTTTTTCGGCGGTAGTAAGAAAAATTAAAAATTTCGTCGAAAATAGGCAAAAATTTGCCTAATTTCCTTAACAAAATTAATCCAGAATTCCATCAACGCCTATCAGTAGCGCCGACACTTCAAAAAATTTTCGGCGCTAGTACTGGAAACAAAGATGAAATAGTAGATAGGGCAGGAAAGCAATTTTTTCCGGCCAAGACTCAAAATTTCTAAAAATCTTCAAAAATTTCCGACATTCAAGATTTTTTTAAATTTTCAATTTTTTCCTACGAATATTCTAACACCTAACATAAAGCAAAATAATTCGAGAAAATTATTGAATTTGGTGTGGTTTTTATTCTTATTTACCTGATCAAATGGATGAGCGCCCTTTTCATTCTCACTTGCGGAACTGACCGAATCATTTGAGATCAAAGATATGCGATCCCATATCAAGCTGTCTGGCGAAAAAAGCTTTGACTGATTGCTGGGAGAAATCAACTCTTCTGCAGCATCCGCCACCAATATAGACGATTTTCTGCTTCGCGCAGTGAAATGTTCGCTGCCTTCCTAAAAAAACACCACAATAAAAAAATCAAATCAAAAAGCACCTTCGAGGAAACAGGAAAAGCTGGCGTGACAGTCACTAATTGTAAGCTTATGTTACTGGAGCGTCTGAATGAAGTCCGCTCGATGTTGTTCATCAAACAGCTAAACTCAAAATAAGGAAATACGAAACAATATCAAATGTAAAAGCTGCATGATCTCATGAGAAGTGTAAGTTTGATTGAGGAGAATGAGAACAAATGACGCATGTACACGGCATAGATCGTCAAATTGACTTTTTTTCAAATTAAGCTATGCGTGAAAAAATTGAGGTCGGAATTGACCGCGCTTCACTATACCAACATTGCTGTTTGCGAGGGTCAAAAATGTATAAAAAATTTTTGAAAGTGTTCCCAAAATTTTCGAGAAAATTTCGAAATTTTCCACCTTTTGGGTGTATTTGGGTAGCAGATTAAAAAAGTAAGTTTACTGCACAAAATACCGCAGATAAAAAAATCATGCTGTAGAATTCTTGGTAATAGGGCCTAGTTTAAGAGTGCAAAATTTGAGAAATTTTTTGCGACGCTGAAGCAAAAATTTGCGTGTTGCAATTTCATGAAAATCTCAGATGTGCCTAATCGCCTTTTTATTTTTAGGCATGACGAGCGTTGGCATGCACACATCCAGTGCCCAACTTTTCATGGGCAATCCGATGCTGCCATCCATCAGTTTTTCGGTAAGTATGGGATTGAACCCCTGAAAATCAAGGGATAATGTTCACGTTTCGAGTTCAGGCAGTACAACAGTGTGTGGAGCAAAACTGACAACGGATTCGAACTCCAATTAAACAAAAAAACCAGCACAGCATCCCGCAGAAAAAAGAAAATGGGTCTGAAAATCGGGCCGGATCGGAAAAAATCGGGATTTTCTCGGAAGTTTTCAATGCAAACATTTTTTTTAAGTATTTTTTCGACAGTTACCACATGATATGGGAACTTTTTTTATGAAGACACCTTTTTGATTTGACGACCTTGGAAAAATCGAATTTTTTGGAGGGAGGGGTGGGAGGATGGCCTAATCTTGTAGACTTGATTTCTCGAAAATTTTCTTGAAGAATTTTCAAAAAAATTATATATTCGTGATCCTCGCTTGGAAAGTGGGACCTGAACTTCTCCTGTTGTTCAGTTCAGCTGGCTACAGTATGCATTAGTGAACTTTTCCTTCATTTTGGTGATACGTGTAAGAGTGGAGCAGAACGTAATGAAACCGAGCCTTTTATTTTTCTTTGGATAATGTTTTGAAGCGATATTTGCAGGAGATAAAACAAGTGAAAATTTGTGGCAAGATATGAGGAAAAGGAAGCCTTTATATAGGCGTTTTCTTTGCCCGGTTGGGAAGGGCGTGGCCTT
>JAEHOM010000243.1:0-14030 GCA_016433075.1 Hoplolaimus columbus | reverse complement strand
GTGCCGTGGGTGTGATGGTAGACTGAGGGATGTCGACGACGGACCGCTTGAGCGCCGGTGGGGGGAGGTGAGAGGGGGGCGGGGGGGGGAAGCGGAGGTATGTGGTGTTCATCCCCTTTTTGCCCTAAAGCGAATTGTCAAAAATTGGCTTGTGGACAATTGTCACATTGTCACCCACATACTATTGTCCTCCCTCCTCGTTGCTGCTCCCCCCGACCCGTCCATTCGTTTGTCCGTCCCCGTCTTGTCCCTGTGTCCCTCCCTCTCGCACGCAACAATGTCCTTCTCCCTCTCCACCACACCCAAAATGTATCAGCACCACCATCAGCACGCCAGCAGATTGTCCGGTGGCAGTCTGAGCTGTGCTCCCGGCGGCAGTCCGATCGTCGGCGGTTGTCCCTCACCAATAACTCCGCTCTTCCCGTTGGCGACTGTCGCAGCATCGCAACTCGGCACTGCACGCAACAATTTGGCCATTCAGGCTCCGCGCAAGATGTCCGCATTTGCCAATCCTCAGCGACACTTTGCGAAGGAACGCGCAAATCGACGCAACACATCAGCGCCGGAACGCCGCAGGCAACGGACCGCGGAAGCGCGCGCGACATGGACTGGAACATACGGGAGTCGGGACGAAGGCAGCACCTCAACGCGATTACTGAGTGAGTGGGTGAATATGTTATGTTTTAGATCATCAGATTTGGACTGATGCGAAATGTGTAAATATAAATGGTTACTCGTTGGACACATCTAAATTGGGCCAATGAGCAGAGAAAAACTTTCACCGACAATTAATAATTTCGAACAAACACAACAACACGTCTTTCCATTAAAAACATTCTCGTTGACTCAAAAAATAATTCTATCGCTCTATCGAGATTTTTCGTGAATTTTGGACTGAAAAAGAGATAATAATTATGGAAAGTTCTTTTTTGGTTTGTCCTTGTTATTGAGAAGACTGACATGAGCAAAAATAATTTACCTAATTAATGTATCTACCTATCTATCTTGCTTATATAGTGGTGAATAAGTTAGAATTGCAGCAGTTTTCAAATAATCAACCCTCTTTTAATAAAAATAATGAATATATTTCACTTCCTGTTTTTTCAGTATGGAATATTTTTTATGAATTTAATTTGTTTGCAATTAAGAATATTTTTAAATTAAATTAAAATTGAAATCTTAATTAATTATTAATTGGTAATTGGTTTTGAAAGTCTCTTGTTTTTGATTATTTTTGAAGACACTATTATCCTAAATGCTCTAATAATTACTCTCCTCACAATAATTACCTCCCCCTCCATAATTACTTCCTAGAGAATGGTTGAAAAAATTTACTTATTAGAGAATGGTAAATCTTACTTTAATAAATGCCCCCTCCAATAATTACCTCTCCATAGCAAATGGTTAAAAAATAATTACCTCGGCGTAACTACTAAAATATATACGGTAACATGGAGGTACTGCTGCTCCTCATAAGGTGTTAATGTTTAAATTTACTTTTTGTCAAAAGAATCAGCTGGGAAATAGTGTTGGCTAAACTTGTCAAGGAGCTTCCATCCGTCATTGAAGAAGTGTTTTGGCAACCACTGGTTGCTTCATCGCCATTTCCTCCCAACAACAGTGTCGTACCCAAAACCCTCGTAATATGTGAATGGGCACATGCCATCATCCATCCATTCATTCATCATTGGGGATGCGCAGAACGGAAAGAGACATATCGGCTGACTGAATGGATGGAAGGGCGGAGGTGCCGCCGGGAATTCCCGCCGGCTGGCAAATAATAATTACTGACGGACAGCAGCCAGCCGGCGGGAGGGAAGCGCAGGCTGCTGATGGACGACAGACAGACAGTCCGAATGTCAAGCAAGGAATGCGCCAGTCACGTTTATTACTCGGCGGAATGTGGTGGGTGAGTGGGTGGATGTGAATAAGTGCTAATAAGTGCATTCCAACAGCACAAAAACGCATTACATCATAAATGGTGGATGTGCGGGTGCTGTTTTCTGTCTGTCATTTGCGCCCATCCCCTCTCCCCGCCCCCCACAATGTCTTTTTTGGCTGACGTGAGGCGTGAAATGTCTGTCGTCAGCAGATGAGTGAGTGACTGGGTATGTGACCCTGTTGGGTATTAGCATGGACCGATTCTGACAGACTGAGTGTGACAGCTCCTTTTTCTTTGCTTAGGTCGGGACATGTCTGTGACATTTTTGTGCAAAAATTCGACCAGAAACCTATTTTGCCCAAAACATAGAATAATCCAATTCCAAACGACCCCCTCCCCCCTCCTCCTCCCGTGTCCTGCGCCAAAGTGCCAAACTTCTCGCTCGCACAAAGTGCCCCCTACTTCAGAGGCAGTGAATGAGTGAGTGGTCCTTGAAGGAGCCATCTCTTTCGGCCCTTGGCCCAATCCATTAAACATTCGTCACAATGTGTGCCATCGTCAATCCCCAAATATTGCTTCGTCTTCGTCACTCTCCTCCCTCTCAAAGCTAAACCAAAAACAAAAATTGTATAAGGCGAACTTTTGAAGGCGAAATGAATGCACTGATACAGCATGACAAGGTGAGCTCTGCTGCCTTTAATTCAATGAATTTTGAGGTAAAATTAAATATGTGACTAATGTCAGCGTAAAACAGAGTCGGGCCTTACTGTGATGATGGCCGCCAAATTTATGCAAACAGCGTTGTGTACCCTCCCTCTGCTCTAAATGTGTTATGGTGGCTTCTTTCCTATAAAACATTTTGTCCCGGGAGAATGCCACTTTGCCGCCGTTTTGCCTAATATTTCTTCCCAAGCACTGTTGTGCTTCAAAGTCCGCCCGCTCGACAATAACAAATCGGAGGATGTGCCTTGCTTTCTTTGGTCCCTTTGGTGGCTCACATTTTCATAGTGCAACATTGTTTTTGCCGGAAGACGCTTTACATACTCAAACTTCATTGACCTAAAACTACTCTAATGCATGCATTGCACAAGATCACTCTCATGCAACCATAGTGAACTTTCAATGACTTCGATGGATAACTCAATTTGGCGACTCACGGGGATTTGTTTGAGGATGGATACATCCAAAACGCTCTCAGTCAGCACTCTGCTGAAGCGAGCAAATTGGCCAAAAAGTTTTTTCTTTTTACTTCTCTGTTTGGCTATGGCTTTTATCTGCAGTTGGTCATAAAATGAGTGCGCGCCCTTACTCAAATTTCACCCTCCTCTTCCCCCTCCCCCAGGGCCAGCCACTTCAATATGCCCATGCTTATATATAAAGAAGAATTAGTGGCATTGAAAGAAAGCCGCTTTCAATCCATCCATTTTCAGAATTTCATTCCAATTACAGTCTGATATCCTTACAATTTTTTTCCTACTAATTAAGGGAAGATGCTGCTGTTGCTGTTGCTAAAATCGTACTCATTTTGCCTTCTGTTAATTAGTTTCCCTTTTTCTTTGCCAGAGGCAGTTGACCAATACCCTCGAAGTAACAGCCACCACCATTTCACAAGTCATTCAGCCTTTTGGCAGATTGTTCACTCCAGCCAAACCACCCCCCCCCCATTCGACAACCTCAGTCTTCCCCGAGGAATCGTTTTAGGCCAACTTATAGAGAGATTGAAAGGGACCCGTCCCCTCGTTTCTTCCGCTTCCAACAAATCCGCTCAATTCAACTTTTCCTCAACAAGCACACTTCCCTCCGGAAGTGGCAATTCTTCTTCCTTCCCAATCCCAACTCTTCGTTTTATGTGGCCGCTTGAGCACACGATCCCCTCTCCCTCCCCCTCTCTTGCTCTCTCCTCTCGTTTGTGCCAAATGAATTCCCTCCGGGCATCACCACCCAACCCAAACCAACCCAACCCTTTTGGCTCATTTGGCCCTTCTTTGTTGTGTGCCGAAATAGGCGGAAAAAAGAAGCTTTTTTCCCATTGTGGGTTTCATAGCCCTTCTCCTCCAGCAGAAGGTGCCAATTTTGGAGGGTTAGTCCCCACTCCCCAGTCATATCGATTTCTCTAACAATAGCATTTCTTTTGTTGCCTATGCAATCAATTTTGGAATCCAGATCACAAAATGAGTGGGGAAATTAGGATCTGACGTTAAATTCACTGATCTTGATCCCACTTAATGTGGGAAGCCTGGGTTAAGCAAAGCCAAACTTTTAGTGCTGAATGAACTAGTCCCATCTGGAAGAACTTCTTCAAAGTGATTCTTCTTACACTTTTTGTCGCTTCAAGCCTTAGGACCATCTGTTTTGCTTGGGCTATACATTACCGATCCTTCCCTTTCTGCGATTTTATCGTCATTTGATGGGAGTTTGTCCCAACTATGGACCAATATCAGCATCATCAGTTCCAATCTCATATGGCACAATCAATGATGGTGCAACATCACCACAATCAGCATCTCCAGCAGTCGGGTGCACCCGGCGGGCGCAAGATGAGTCTGATTGTGATGCAACAGCAGCAGCGCAAAAAATCGCTTTGCACACCGCGTGGTGGCGTCGCATGTGACTACACCACTAGCAGTGAGCTCAGCACCTGGATCAATTGATCAATCAATCAATGAATAAATCAGTCAACCAGATTTTGGACATTAACCAAATTTGGAATCAACACTTGCTCAAATATCGATTTCCAATTTCCACAAGTTAAGTTGCAAAGGCTGCGGTCCTATCATCGGCAATGCTCCAACAAACCCAAAAGACACAGCAGGCACAATTTGGTGGCGCTGGAGTCGCCACATCCGCTCAACAACTGAGACCTGGTACCTATACGGAAATTATTATTTCTAAGAAATGGACATATATCTTAAAGAACTATTTATTAAACATGCTAACCAACTAACCATCCCAAGGCGCAACGGTGGCAACTCGCGGTGAGGACAGGCGAAGAAGTGGATTTGGGCCGAACGCGGTTGGCGGCGTGGGCGGCACAGCTACAGGAGGTCCCGGTATTGGTCCTGCTGGTGGAATTCCCAATCTCAAACGGGATTCAATGGCAATGGTGGAAGGTGCTAAGACATTAGTCTCATTCAAATTCCCGAACAGATTGCCGATCTGTTAGCCGCTACTTCCCTCAGTGCTGGCAAAAAGCTGCCCCAGCCGTGTGAGCTGTTGCATTTTAATCCTCAAAATTCTGCTCGAGTTTACCTACAGCCATTCTTGATCATCCTTCATCGGAGCGCGTGCTGAAGCTGGTCTGCTTTCTGTCCCTGTGCAACGTCTGTCTGCATACTCCGCGCACCCTACAAATGATCCCCTATCTGACCTGGGCACTGCTTCTCCTCGATGGCATCGTTGTGGTCCTGTTCACCTGGGAGGCCATGCTGCGCTCAAACAACATGGGCTACTTCAGAGTCAGCCGCCTAAATCACACTCATTGTGAATCACCCTGCTGAAGGTGTGTTTAGCGTCCAAGTGCCTACTTCCGTGATCGATGGTGTCAATTCGACTTCTTCCTGCTGCTCTTTCACTGGGCCTCTTGGGTGCTGCACATCTACCAGCTGGTCACCGTGCTGTTTCCCGCTCTGGGCCTCGCTTACTACGACTGGCTTGGCGTGATCCGTTGTGTTCGTCCAATGATCATCATCCGACTGATCCGGCTGATGCTCACCTTCAAGGTGCCACGGCAACGCATCCAGCAGTTGCTCAAGTACTGCTTGACAACCGTCTCCGTTTTCTTCTCATTTGATGCCTTACCCTTGATTTTTTTCTTATCAACCAGGCGATCGAGCACCCAAGTGCAGAATGTGACCGTGTTCTTCTTATTCTTTATGGCCCTCTATGCCATCATGGGCATCCAGTTGTTTGGTCGGATGGACTATCACTGTGTGATGCCTGGTCCGTAACAGCATTCTGTAGTGGTCAAAAACAGTATTTGTGCAGGGACAAACCCAAAGAATGTGACCATCAACGACTTGGCCATACCGGACACAATGTGCTCTAAGGAGGGCGAGGGTGGCTATGAGTGTCCGGGCAATCTGGAATGTATGAAGCTGGATCTGAGTGCCAAGAGCGAAGGCTTCTACGGCATGTTTGACCATTTTGGTTCGCGAATTTTGTCAAAACAATAATTTTCGGAATTTTTCGTTTTTAGGCGCCAGTGTGTTTACGGTGTATTTGGCGGCTTCGGAAGAGGGATGGGTGTACGTGTTGTATGACTGTCTGGACTCCTTGCCTTCGCATCTGGCATTTTTCTATTTCGTTACTTTAATCTTTTTCCTCGCTTGGCTTGTCAAGGTGCCAATTTTGCACAAAATTTAAATCTTATACCAACCAGTCCAGAATGTATTTATCGCCGTGATAACGGAAACATTTGCCGAAATTCGAGTTCAGTTCAGCGAAAGTTGGAAAAAGGAGGAACGGACCACGGTGGAAAGCGGCTTCAACCAAGTAATTGTCCTGGAAATCCACCTCTCCAGAAAGGTCCCTACAGAAAATTGAAAAAACAGACGAAGGATGGCGTTTGATCCGACTGGACACAGAGGACAAGCTGAACCCTCGTATCAAACAGTTCCAGACGGTAGGTAGGCTGCCATCTCCCCTGCTGGACATGGCATGCTTATCCATCAACATGTGCGCGCAGTTTTATTTTTTTAATAACATTTTAAGATTCTCCGTTCCACGGGCTTCCAATGCACGGTGGTCGCACTGGTGCTCGCCAATGCTGCAATCAACGCTTCATTTGTGTATCAAAACGATGAGACAGACGCGAAGCGCAGAGACGTGTACTATCTGATCGAAGTGATCATTAAAATAAACCAAAAGCAATCAATCACACTGATCATCTGCTTATAAGTGTGCATTCACCGTACTCTTCGACATTGAATGTCTGATCAAACTGCTGTGCTATGGGCGTCAGTTCTTCAAGCGAAACATATTCAAATTTGAATTTATCCTCGCGGTCGGCGGCACTTTGAACATACAGCGGTACCTCTACGACCACAACTACTTCACTTATTTCCAAGGTACACACACGCATACCAACGGCACCAAACACTCTCTCTTTAGTTTTCCGTCTTTTTCGATTAATCAAAGCTTCGCCAATGTTGGAGGACTTTGTGTACAAGGTTGTTGTGAGCAAGGGCAAGTTTGCTGGAGGCCATAACGTTTTTCAGATATTCAGTCCTGGCAAAAAGTTGGGAGGCCTGGTGCTGTTCACGGTGACCTTTGTGATCTTCGCTTCAGCTGTTTCTCTGCAATTGTTCTGCTCAGTGCCCAATTTGAGCCATTTCCAAACATTCCCACAGGCATTTATGGCCATGTTCCAAATCATCACCCAGGAAGGATGGACAGAATTTGTGGTAGGTCAGGTTGCCGAAGGTTGCCGATCTATGTGAATGTTCATTGTGGAGGTGGAAGTGTTGCGGATGATCGATGACCGGATGGTGCCCTTTGTGGCCATTTACTTTGTGGCTTATCACCTGTTTGTCACGCTGATCGTGCTTAGCCTTTTCGTGGCCGTGATCCTGGACAACCTTGAGATGGACGAGGAGTTGAAGAAGGTGAAGCAGCTGAAGGCCAAGGAGGCCATCAGCAGCATGCGCACCATTCTGCCCTGGCGACTGCGCATCTTCGAGAAGTTCCCCACGCGGCCCCAAATGGTGCAGCTGAAGCGTGTGGATGGCGAATTCTCAACGCCCCGAGTGCGCGACTCATTCACTAACCAGGTTAACCACTCACTCCCACTCTCTGGCGATGAACCAACCTTTCATCTCCATTGGCTTAAGTTTGTATGGGGTCAGAATGGCAATGAGCGACTTTACAGTACGGCATATGCCAGCAAACTGCTCACTCGACTGCACGGTCCGTCTGGGATCTGCTGTTGGTATTCATTCTGAAAGAATATTTATTTATTTTGGCAGAAATCGGCCATCGAAGAATCCTCTCCATATTCATCGATTCGCACCAAAAAAGCATTGCGCATCAACGGGGAGGAAGTTTGCTCCGATTGTACCAGCGCCATGTCGGACAGACATCGATGCGCTCCCTTCTGAACGCGCTGGTCAAGTGAGTTAGCGATTTAGCAGGCGAATTGTCAGATTTATTTCTGCCGAAAATAAATCAAAAATTCAAAGCCGACTTCAATGCAGGTTTTGTTAAGGAATGCTTCGAAGGAAACAGCCATGAGCAGCCTGATAGGCGGACCCATGCAGCACTCTGGCGGCAAAAACCGACAGAAACCTATTAGCTTCTTCGAGCAGATTTTGACGGAAAATGGTGACATCAACCGAACGACAGTGGGCGAAGGGGGACAACAAGCTTCGGTTGGTGCGCAGGTTGTCAGCGGAAGCGGCACCAAGCAACAGCAACAAACAGCACTCTTGGGAGGTTGGACATTAATCAACAATTTTGATTTTATTAATTAATTCGTTAATTAACTAATTGATCAAAAAGACGGGAGCGGATTAAGAACGTGAATTTAATTAATTAAATTAATCGGAAAAGGTGGCGGAGGGTCAGCAATGTCGACGGTTGGCAGCACTCGAAGAGATCTGAAGCAGGGCCAGTTTGATATCAGGGCATTGCAGCACAAGCAGCAGATGGCTGAGATCACCAGGTGGACCATGTTGATGAGCTGGTCAAGCAACACTTTGTCTGATCTTTGAAGAAACCGCATTGAGGAGGAGATGCGCGAGAACCACCCCTACTTCGACAGACCCCTCTTCGTCATTGCACGCGACTCCAACCTTCGTCGTTACTGTCATCGTTTTGTGCACGCTCGTTGGGGCGATGACGGCAGCTCGGAAATGGCCAGCGGCGGAATGGGCAATGGCGGAGGCGGAAGCGGCAGAAATGCCGGCGGAAAGCGCCACAAACAGATACAGTAATAAGATGGACTGACATACAGTAGTTGTTGTCGGGATGATGGACTCCTTTCCACTTTTGTGATTTTGCGCTTACTCTGTTGTCGTTCAGCGATCTGATCGGCCTGATGCCCTATCTGGATTGGGCAATGGTGTCAATCACTTTGTTGTCCTGTTGGTCCATGCTTCTGGAGTCGCCATGGCCCACCACCGGCGAGAACCTGGTAAGTCACTCAGTACATTGAATTGAGTAAACACCAAAGTGTACTACCATCTTCTGATCAGGTGATGTTCAACTGGTATTTGCAAATTCCGGATTATATATTTGTCCTCGCAACAACGATCGAGCTGGGCGCTAAGGTGATTGCGGATGGACTGTTCTTCACTCCGAACGCACTCGTTCGTGACTTTGGCGGTGTCATGACCGTGTTCATTTATATGGCAAGTCCATATTGACAAATTCAAAATGACTCAAAACTCAACCTTGACCTTCACCCCTGGGTTCAGACCAGCCTGATTTTCCTGCTTTTGATGCCCAAACATGTGGAGATCAACTCTTTGGAACAGTTCCTGATGATTTGCCGTGCAATGCGCCCACTTCGCATTTACACGCTCGTCCCACACATCCGACGAGTCGTTGTAGAGTTGTTCCGTGGCTTTAAGGTGGTTGTTTGTTTGTTGAACTTGTTGAACTTGATGCCCAACATTAAATATAGGAGATTCTGCTGGTGACCATACTGATGATGGTATGTGATGGATGTTGGTTGACTTTTTGTGAATATTCCTTCCCAGCTCGTCATGTTCATTTTCGCAAGTTTTGGAGTCCAGTCTGTGGGTGGGCGATTGGCAGCATGCAACGACATGAACATCACTCGCCAGGACGACTGCAGAGGTGTGTTCTGGCAGAAAATTTTCGTCACGCGGATGGAGGTGTACGGCAAGAATAGTGACACGCTCCATCCTAAGCTGCTCGTGCCCAGAGTCTGGTCTGTTTTCGATTGATTTCCCATTTTTCTTTTGAATTTAGGACAAATCCTCGAAATTTCAATTTTGATCACATTGGAGCGGCCATGTAAGAATGAGCAGACAAACAGTAAATAGAAGTGAATTGACCATGCACAGGCTAGCACTGTTCGAGACACTGTCATACAAAGGATGGAATGTGATCCGGGACATACTCTGGGCACGCCAGGGACCGGTAAAAAGCTTACTATTAGGCTCTTCCACCACGGAGGTGACCCTACTTTCACACCATCAGTGGGCAGTCGTGTTCATCCACATATACGTGTTCATCGGCTGTATGATCGGGCTGACCCTGTTTGTAGGCGTAGTGATCGCCAACTACACGGAGAACAGAGTTGGTGGTATTATCCGATATTCTTTTACCCCTATGCAAATATATTATTGTACATTGAATACTTGATTTACTATTATGCTAATATTGGGTTTTGGGTAAACACATGCTGACTAGGTATGTTTATATTTCCAGATACGTATAATAGACGAGTGAGAAGAAATTCGCTTAATCATTGTGAAAATGGAAATTAATAATTAAAAATGAAAGACCTAAATTGAGATGGGATTGGATTCGGAATTGGGAATGGGAACAGACGTTGCGCTTATTAAGGGAACAGCGCTTCTTACGGTCGACCAACGCAGATGGCACGACCTGAAGGCGCGTCTGAAGATGGCACAGGTTCGTTTGTTCTGGCACTTTCAAGGCGCTTCCTTCTCTCACAGCCTCTTCACATTCCGCCGAAGCCTTCGGAATCAGCCACTGTCCGTCGGACGCTGTACGAGCTGACCATGAGCCGTCCGTTCAACCAGTTCTTCGCCGCCCTGGTGGTGCTCAACTCGGCCACACTGATTCTGCCATGGAATGTGGAGGAAGAGGAGGACAAGCACCGCTTCCTCTACATTGTCACTGCCCTGTCCGCCGTCCTCAACATGCTGTTCGCCGTCGAAGTACGAATCTGAATACCGATTTCACAACAATTGTTTGCTCAAGTGAGGTCAGAATGGGCTAATAAGTAAAGCCGATAGAACAAAGCACAATGGTCAAAAAGCGGAAAAATGATGTACTTTCTGCCCAGGCACCAATTGATCCATTCGTTAAAAATCAATCAAAAATCACTCATCATTGTCAGTGGCTCGTTGTTCGCAGATTCTGCTCAAAATGTTCGCCTACACCATGTCCGGCTTCTGGCAAAGCCGTCGCAATCGCATTGACCTGTTGATCACTGGGACCGGCATCTTCTGGGTGGCCACCCACTTCTTCGTCGCCCTCCCTGCCAGCGTGGTGGGCGGCGAAACCCGGCTGAAGAAGTTCACCTACACCTTCGGCTACATTGTGGTCATCTTGCGCTTCTTCACCATCGCAGGTAAGCGATAGCTTTAACAGTAACCCCTCCTTCTGACTCATCAGCAGCCATTTGAATAATATTACCAAAGGTCGAAACAGCACACTGAAGATGCTGATGCTCACTGTTGTGATGTAACTGCTCAATGTTCTTCCATCCATTCGCATTCTGCTGATGGCCTCTTTTCAGGTCAATGTTCCGCTCCTTTTTCATCATCATGGCAATGGTGCTACTGGTGCTGTTTTATGCCTATACGGGAGTGATTCTGTTCGGCATGGTCAAGTATGGGCAGGCAGTGTCTAAGTGAGTGAGAAGACATGATTTGGATAATAAGTCAGAGGTGATGTGCTTGGAGTTGGGCTTAAAATTATGTCCCATGACTGGACCAAAAAAGTCTGACCAAGTAGGGAAGGCCATCACTAATCACTACACTTGCATCCTTATTGCTCATTTTAGACATGTGAATTTTCGATCCGGCTTCGAGGCACTTGTTGTGCTATTCCGAAGCGTTACGGGCGAAGACTGGAATGACATCATGCACGACACATCGGTCAGCAATGTGCTTCTCCCATCCGATCGACTTCCCATGCATTAAGCGAAGTGCTCCGTTCTGTTATTGGCTGCCCGGGGCCAATTATTGGGAGACAGACTGCGGGAACTACTATGGCGCCATCATCTACTTCTGCTCCTTCTACCTGATCATCACTTACATCGTGCGCAACCTGCTGGTCGCCATCATTATGGAGAACTTCTCGCTGTTCTACTCCTCCGAGGAAGATGCTCTGCTCAGCTACGCCGACATCCGAAACTTCCAGCTGGTACAGCATCTTAAATAGCGTAATCAGCTCCAGCACGGTAATCCAGGTGTGGAACATGGTGGACGTGGAACAGAAAGGTCAGATCCCAGTCCGACGCGTCAAATTCCTGCTGCGATTGCTACGGGGACGCCTCGAGGTGGACCCGAACAAGGACCGACTGCTTTTCAAGCACATGTGCTACGAAATGGAGAAGTTGCACGGCGGAGACGATGTGTCCTTCCACGACGTCCTCTAGTCAGTGTGCCTTATTTGACTAGGAAACATTGCACTGTTCAACCCATATCATCCACCATTAACTGGCTCTTCAGCATGCTTTCCTACCGAAGTGTGGACATTCGGAAATCGTTGCAGCTCGAAGAACTGTTACAGCGCGAGGAATTGGAGTATATAATCGAGGAGGAAGTGGCCAAGCAAACGTAATGTGCAACACGTACTAATCAGCGAATAAGACCTTTGCCACAGGATCAAAACATGGCTGGAGTTTTGTTTGCGAAGAATGCGCTCGCCCGGCCTTCCGTTGCCGCCCCTCTCGCAGCAGCAAGTCCAACAGCAAACACAGTCTGCAAAGCCATCCGCGCACAAAGCATCCGCCTTCACATTTTCTGCAAAATCAGTTTACGGTTAATAGAATCTCGTCAATGTATCATCTTCTTACGTTACACTTCTTAGTGTTCAGGATTCGATCCGGCTACGTTGGCCGCTGCTCAATCCAAAGTTGCTCAACAGAGGCAGTCCCCTGGCTCTCCACCAACCAAGCGAAGCAGTCCGGTTCAATACCGCAAGCTCACAATGAGCATGGCAGAGTCCGCACGACCTGTGGTGATGGAGATGCCCACAACGGTGTTCAGCGGGGCAGACGAGGAACGAAGGCGGAGCATCTCAGAAGTGTTCGAAGTAAGTGCGGGACAGGGAATCAATCAAACAATCAGCTGGTGGTCGCCGGGCTAATCCCTCCCGCCGAAACAACAAAAGGGTGCTGCGCGTCGGTTCATTGCCGCAGGCGCTCAAAAGAAAGTCTCCGATCGGTCAGCAGCTCATTCCTTCAGTATTGTGACGGCTTCGTCGTCCACGGCCAGCAACAGCCAACCGAACAAAAGTCCTCAGACAACAACAGCGCATCAAAGGCCCGTTCAACAGGTGCAGAAAGAGCCTGTTAGCATAAGCCAGGGGTGCGCACGGACCGGCTTGGTCAGGCCCGTGTTATAACTTACCTTGGGTTTAAAAAGCATTTTTGGAGAAAATTAAAAAATTTTTAACCAAAAATTATGTGCACATGATTAAAAAAAGATTTTTTTCAAGTAATTTTTTGAGATTTCAAAGATGCATCCAATTGTTTAAATAAAAAAGCAATAAGTTTAAATGCGAAGACAAACATTTTCATTTTTTTTCTAGACTAAAAATTTATTATTCCAAATTACATGTCTGGACTTTCACTGTAAAAAATTTTCCAACGGCAATTTCCCGTACTTATATTAATTAATGTAAATTATTACATTTTCTTTTAATTTCATATAAAGTAAATAAAGCTGAAACATGTGTTAAAATAATGATTAGTCTATGAATATGAAAAAATGATTGATGATATTGAGGAAATTTTTCTTTGTGAAGTCAATATAAAATTTATTAAGGAAAAAATTGACAAATGTGTTTGTATGTGTTTAAATACCGAATTAAACTTGAGAGACGGCCAGAGATAAAAATATATTTAAAGTATATTACAATATATATTAAAAAATTTATATTTATTTTTTGAAATTGTTTTGAAATTTTGAAATTATTTATTTTTCTATTAAAAATTTAAACAAATTACAGGGTATTGCAAATTTTCCATTACAAAAAATTACAAAATGAACATGAAATTAAACAAAAAAAGTAACATATATACATTAAATTGCATAAAAATAAAATATGACATTTAAATCAATCTGAGCACAAAAATTGCAAAAAAAAAATATTCGCCAAGATATGCATAAATAAGTTATATTTTTGTTTAATATTTGTGCAATATAAACACAATTTCGATGGAATAACACATTCAAATAAAAATTTCCATCCTCACCCAGAT
>JAEHOM010000242.1:0-14068 GCA_016433075.1 Hoplolaimus columbus | reverse complement strand
GAAAACCATTGTTTTTCCCCGTAATTGATTGTTATTGCCTACCAATGTCTTAATATTTCTCTTTTTTCCATTCTGTTTTCCGAATTTTACATTTAAATTCACTCATCCAACTTTGATCAATTTTGTAATTTGTTATTTTCAACATTTGGAGTGGTTATTTACGCTTTAGGTACGTTAAATGTGCGCATTGAGCTGCTGGAAACGCTAAAGGAAATACTGGAAGGTTTGAATTTTTGCGAAAACAGAACGCCAAATCTGATTTTTGTCTAGCCAGTCAATGGACGCATAGTGCTCGCTTTCTTTAATCACTTTCAAAGTACCACGCATGTATTGACAGTTTCTGCTTAGATGTATTCCCATTCCTACGCACACAAATCAATTTCTAGACGTGGCAGTGATGCACAACTTTTGTTAATTAATTAATTAATAAGTTTCAGGATGAGATTTATTGCAAATTTTAGCTTGCAAATAAAGGCTCCAAGTTCAAGTTATACCCGGCAACAGCAATCACATCACATCCAGTCACGACAGATGCAACTTGCTACATACACAAAAATTATTGGATACGGCATTTTTATTAGATAAGTTATTATCCAGTTGTTGTTTGCTTTTTTTAGCTAATATGGAAACAGCTGTAGAAGTGCTTGTTTTCTTTGATTTGATTGTGCGGCAACTGATAACAGGTTTAACAACAAAATTAATTAAATATATGACAAATTTACAATCAATAGAAGGGCATTTGATGACAGGGTCTTTTAGAGGGGCATGGGGCTGGAGATTCCGGAACAGGGCTAAAATTCTCCTTGTCTATCTCAATATTCCCAACAAAGATTTCTATTTCATTCTCTTCCCCTTATCCTCCTCAGTTTTTATCTCATCATCACTTATTTCCAATTCATCACCGTTGTCACTCTCGCTGTCATAACTATCATCCAGCGAGATAACAAATCTTTCTACACGTCTTTCAAGCTGCAAATTCTGTATTTTGACAAAGTCTTTCTTCTTCCACATGTTTAACATGTATGCAGTAGCTTTCAATAGATTGTAGTGGAATTTCCATCAGTATTTGCATACCAATTTCTTTAATTTTTTGAATTTTGCTCTCTGATGTGGCGATAGCACAGACTTTCCTTTTTAAATCAGACCACACAAATTCTAAAGCGTTTAATTCACTGTGGTATGGTGGCAATCTAATCAGCTAAATGAATTTTTTGCAACTTTTTGAAATTTTCTCATACCTCAACTCCATTTCGCTTACAAATATCATCCACCTCATAAATATTAGTCTTCTGATCTTTCTTTCGTTAAATTTTCTACCGTAAGAAGTAGTTCTTTTTTGTTCAACCCCATTGGAACTGACACATCATTCTTCTCAAGAAAATCAATTATTTCCTGTTTTCGTGAGTTTTTTGTAGGAGTCTTATTCATCTGAGAACCATGATAGGGGACATTGTCGGTAATTAGGGCTGCCATTCTTTAAAGCATGGAATACTTCGATGAAGCCATTCATTAAAAATTTCAGATGTCATTGTTTTATGATAATCTCCTGAATCATTGCTTCCCCCTTCCATTATTGAAAATGTATTCAATAAGAGGCCTTCCGAACATACTGAACCCATAACAATACATCTTCTTCCTCGTCCTTTAGGCTTCATTGGGCCGGGTGTGCCAAATTTTCGATAACTTTGAAAAGGGTTTTTTCGAGGTTTTTATCTATCCAGTCCTTTGACTGTCCCATGCCTGCATACAACCAAGTCTCGTCTTGATATATTATTAGCGCATCCGATCTCCGGAGATCGTATTTTTCTAAAATTTGATTCTATTCAATCTTTTACTTACTTTAAACCTCAAAAATCGATTCCTCCACAATTCAATGTCCCTTCTCATATAAATCTGGTAATTTTTTTTAATTCTTTCGTAAAGAAAACCCATTCCTTTAAGAATAGATCTAATCCGTGTTTGGCTGGGTTGAAATTCTATACCATCAGAGCCCAAAACGTCTCCCACCTTAGAATTTAACCTTATCTTTCCCAAATTTTTTTTTTGTTAAACCTCAGTTAATTAGTTCGCTTATTTTTACAGGCTTCTCGATTCGATAATGATGAACTACCTGCCCAATTCTATCAAGAACAAATGTTTCGATAGAACCCGCAGCCTCTTCCCATAATTATCTTCTTGAGCGAACTTTTTTACGCCGTACCCTGCATTTTGGCAAAATATTGCCACCCCTTTAATTTTAAATTTTTAAAAATATATTTTCTATTGGTTGCAACTTTATTATGTCTGCGAACAGTGCGGAGTTTGAGACCGGTTATTTTGGAGACCGATTGGTTTATTGGCCCTTCCGATCCCTTCCGATCCAATTTTCGAAACACCAAATTTTCGCCGTGTTTTCCAGCTCCAAGCCTATGGTAGGGCAAAATCAGTGAAAAACTAACAGTGCTTCAGAAAAATCTGAAAAAATTCACAAAAATACTACATCGAATTCTGAACAAGTTTCATTGTTACGGCCGGTTCATAAAAATTTTTGAAAAAATATTTCAATATACCTTCATCATACCAAAAATGTAGCCCGTAAAATTCCCTACAAAATGACACCAAGATCATATTTTTATGGCTTTCCTTTAAACAGTTTTGCAATTTGGCAAAAAGTGCTAAAATTTGACCAAATTTGGCCATATCTCGGCTCGTTGGCCGGCATAGCAAAAACGGCTTCAGATTCACTCGATAATCCTATGTGACCAACAACTTTTCCCGGTACCGAACCCTAAATTCCACCGTCATGTAAAAACCTTACCTTGTGAGACAAAAAATTCATTTTTTCGCGGTTCAGGGGGGGGGGAATTCCCCCTCCCTTGGCAACGAGCCTGAGTCACAGCAATACTACCTGTCCTCAACATCTGCCCACTTTTGCGGCTCTTGGTGCGTGAAAGTGATTCCGGAAGAACCACAATGGCGACAATAAACGCGCATCTTTGCGCATTCCAATGCACAACAATTTTTGCAGAACACATGGAAGACGCTGAACTGCTCACCACTGGACCTTGTTATGTGTTGCTGTTGAAGCATCGTTCCCTCATCTTCAGATTTTCCATCCAATTGGTACTCAATCTGTAAGCAATTTCCATTTTTCTTTAATTTAGCATCTATATGTAACCTTAACCCAATCTTCAAGATCTCCATCATCATGAGCTTGCTCATTTCGTGTAGCATCAGATGAGACAAAGGAAGGGAGAGTTGGTGGACTTATTATCACAGTGAGATGGCTAAAAAGAAAGAAAATTTGCTTTGCAATTTGAAGAGAAATAATTAAACAAGGTAAATCGAAAATATAGGGTCTATATAACTCGACCAATGGACAACTCGACCAGTGGGTAACTCCAAATAAATGGGCAAGAAAAGAAAAGCTATTTATCTAAGCGAAAATGTAAAAAACCATAGAAAAAAATCTGAAAAAATGGCGCCGGCCCTTCAATATAACAGGCTTTCCAATCTTATTAAAAAAATTTGATAATGTCAAATTATTTTGACGAGGATCAGAGGTGAGTTTCGGGCCGATTTTTTCCGGCCCGGCCCGGGCCGGAATTTTTCGGCCCGGCCCGGCCCGAATTTAAACGGGCCGGAAATTTCCGGCCCGACCCGGGCCGGCCCGTTTTACATAAAATTTAATTTTTTTTTCAAAATTTTTTTAACGAAAATTTTTGAATTTTTTTATGAAGTTTTTTAAAAACAAGCAAAAAATTTGTTAGCAGAATTTGACATGTAACAATTTTTACCTTTTCTTTCATATTACTTCGTATTACTTCTTCAATTTTAATTGACAGCATGATAATGGTATAGAACTTAAATAAATTACCCAAATATAAAATAAATTACCCAAATAAGTTGCAAATTACATAAAAAATACTAATGTTGAAGGTCTTGACCTCATGCTCATGACTCTTGACCTCATGATAAGTGGAATTAGATAAATGATTCTTGGGATTCGGGGATATATGGCCGTGGACTGTGGACGAAAAGTGCATTTGAACCATGGCGGGCGGGAAGCTTTGGCTTTTTTGAAAGAAAATATTCGATTTTCACGGGAAATTTCACCATTTTCTTCAAAAATGTTGCTGAAATTTTCGAAAATTTTGCCATTTTTAAGGGTGTAAAAAATTTCGGGCCGGCCCGCGGGCCGGGCTTCATCCGGCCCGGCCCGATTTAAAAGGGGCCGAAAATTTCCGGCCGGGCCGGGCCGGCCCGCGCTCACCTCTGTTTCCTTTTAACATCAGCGCTAAATTTGTTTACCTTGGAATCATGAAATTTTTGATTGGTAGGCGATAGATTGAATGATGAATGTTTTCAGTTTGGGTACATTCAAAAAGTTACTAGAAACTTTTGTTACCGCCCCTGATGAATTGATAGTGTGAATTGAATTGTTGGCTATATATATATTTCCCTTCCCTTTTCAGCATCATAAAGGATTTTGCTTTATAGAGTACGAAGTCCCGGAGGCGGCTACCATAGCTCGCGACACGATGAATGGACGTCTGTTCGGCGGTCGAAATATCAAAGTTTTGCCGGTATTGGGTGCAAAACTGGTCTGCAAACTTAGAATTTTTTGTTTTTAGGTTGGCCGACAGGATACTATGCCTCAAGCACAACCAATAATTGATATGGTGATAAATGAAGCTCGTCAATACAACCGCGTTTATGTCGCCGCTGTGCATCCCGACATTTCTGAACAGGATTTACGAAGCGTATTTATGGCTTTCGGTGAGGTAACAAAATGTCAACTAGCTAGACATCCCTCGGGCAAAGGACATCGGTCGGCAAATTTTGAAGCTTTTGTTTTTTATTACTATTTCAGGGGTTTTGGTTACATCGAATTCAAAACTGCCAATTCTGTGAAGGAGGCTGTAGAAGGGATGAACGGCTTTGATTTGGGCGGCCAATTTCTTCAGGTGGGGCGCGCGGTTGCGCCACCAGACGCAATAAACTATTTGAGCGCAAGCAAGCCCGACGCAAGCGCCTTGCCTGCTGCCGCTGCCATTGGTATCTTATATGCGTGTAAACGGATCTGTAGCCGGGGTTTAAAAAGGAATGGAAACGTCCTGCCTCCTCTGTCCATAAGCATAGTTTTTTAAACCAAACAATTTATGTTTTTTAAAATGATTATTTATTTATTACCCAAGTTTGAGGTGTTCGCGAGGACACCTCATTTTGCAGGTATATGAAGAGACAAGCACAGGGGTCTACAATTGACATATCCCCTTCTTCATTGCAACTTAATCATTTCGGCAAACGTCATTTCGGCGATCGACAGGCAATGGACTCACAACAGCGACAGTCTTCAGCGAGAATGGATCACCTCTCCCAGCAAATGGCCGGTCAACAGGAGCTCATCTCTCAGCTGCTCGACGACCAGACCGTCTCCCTGCCAGTCCGCGCAGCGCTCACTTCACTGTTCACCATGCTTCAGGCGACGAACGAACTGCTCAAGGAATCACGTGACAACAACTCGGCCGAGGTGCAGGAAAGAAACAGAAGCGTCGTCCTGATTGGGATCGAAGAAAGCACAGCGCCGAAGGCCTCAGAACGCGTCAGGGACGATGTGGCAGCAGTGACAGACATTCTCGATGAGTTGGGAGTAGAGGTTTCACCGGTTTCTATTTATAGATTGGGTCGTCCCCGTACCGCCATCACAAGTCCTATTCCTGTTCACTCTGATCCTAACAATGACTTATTGATTGATGCCACTTCTGAGCCTGATCACACACTTATTACTCACACTGCTATTGATACTGAACCTGGTCACTCACTTACTACTCACAAATCTTTTCCTAGACCTCGCCTCATTAAGTGTGTATTACCTGCCAGTGTCTTTCAACATATTTGCTTAGGACAATGGAAAATCCACCGTGAAGCGATGCGCAAGCAACCTAAATGGTCCCGCTTACTGATCAGACCTTCCCTTCCACCAGATGTGCTTTTGGCTGAACGTGAGCGGCGTAAGAAGCAGTGGGAGGAGCGCAACAACGCACCCCCCACTGGTGCCAACAAGGCCACACTCTTCCCGCCAACGCGCAGTCTCCTCAAACAAAAAAACCATTGAGCTCAAGGTTTGAAGGCAGTAATTTAAATCATAAATCCAAATTTGTAAGTAGGTCAAAAAACAAGTCTCTTGTAGATAAAAATTCACAGATAAAATGTTTCTTTTCCAATAGCAGAAGCTTAGTAAATAAATTGGATTCTTTGCAATTCCTCTTAGACACGAAAAAGTATAATATTCTTATTTTTGTTGAGTCATGGCTAACAGATTACATAAGTGATTCCCAACTCATCCGAGACAGTTCTTATAGTATTATTCGAAAGGATAGAGGGTCAAAAGGGGGTGGGATTTGTGTTCTTTTTTCCCAAGATATAAGCTTTGTTGAAATCAAAGCTCTAAAAAATGATAGGTTCGAAATCCTAGTCTTTGATATAATTGAGCTTTTTTCGACAGGCAAAACGAGATTTATGGTAATCTACCGGATGCCAAAAGACCTAAACCTCACTGAAACTTACAAATTCCTTGATACTTTAGCATCATTTTTAACAACATCCCACCCAACTATTATGATAGGAGACCTTAATTTTCCAAACATAAATTGGGTAACTCCGTTGGTATGTAATAATAAAACATCCCTTGAAAAGCAATTCTTAAATTTCATAGAGAGTTCAAAACTTAAACAACTAATACTTTTCCCCACCAGAGGCGAAGCATTTTTGGACTTGCTTTTCTCCACTTCCACTGAAAATATTAAAAATATCAAGGAATTAACCCCTTTCGGAACGAGAAACCACCGATCAGACCACAAGTCATTCCAATTCAAACTTGAATTCAATAAAAACAAGGAAAATACAAGAGTTTATAGAGACTTCAAAAAAGCAGATTATGCAGCCATAAATAACCACTTATCCTCGATTGATTGGATTTCGGTTTTTACCAATTACCAAAATATAAATGAACTTTATGGGATATTCACCTCCATTATTTACAAAGCCATAAGAAAATTTGTCCCACTGTCAAAAACAAAACCTGTCTCAGGGACATATCCCCCTCACATAAAATCCATGATTAAACATAGGCACCTACTTCTAAATAGTCGCCAATTCACAGCTGACATAGTTAGAAAAATAAGGGAAATCTCGGTAAAAATTGACCTCGAAATACAAAAATATTTAAGAAATAGGGAAAATAAAATGTTAAAGAATAGAGACTCGATGTATCGATATATCAATGGTATTTTCAAAGCCAAAAATAGACAAATAGGTACTATTTTGGATCAAAACGTCCCTGTTACTGACGACAAACAAAAAGCCGAACTCTTTGCATCTAGATTTCAGATTATATCTGAACCGGATCTTTCAGAGAAACCAAATGAGGACAACCCCCCTAAAAAAAACCAATCACTAAGCTATATCTCATTTACAGTCTCAGAAATATATGAATTACTGAGGCGCTCAAAGCCAAAAACAAATCAGTCATCAGATAAGATACCAGAAATATTCCTGAGAAATTGCGCGCTTTCTCTAGCTGGCCCACTACACTTTATTTTTTCTTATTCCATGATGACGGGGACGATACCCAATATATGGAAACAGGCATTCATCACCCCCATTCCAAAAAAGACTAACGCAAAAACAATGAGCGACTTCAGACCCGTTTCACTACTAAGCCCAATTTCGAAAATCCTTGAAAAAATAATTTGCTCACGTATCACGGACTTTTGTGAAAAAAATGCAATTATACCCCAAATTCAGCATGGTTTTCGAAAAAATAAATCGGTCACCACACAACTGCTTGAGACCTTGGAAGATCTCTCAGATACTATTGAAAATAAGGAAAATTGCGACATAATATACGTTGACATATCGAAAGCATTCGAATCAGTAGATTTTAAAATTTTAGCCAAAGATTTAGAAAAAAATGGAATAGAGGGACAATTATTACGCTGGGTAGGCAATTATCTGACAGGTCGATCATACAAAGTAAGAGTAAACAATACATTTTCAACCCCAAAACAATTATTTTACGGGGTGCCTCAAGGATCAGTTTTAGGACCCCTTTTTTTCCAGATCTACACCTCAGACCTTCAAAAATTTTGCGAGACTTCAGGGGTCGAAATTAAAATGTTTGCAGACGATATAAAAATTTACCAACGATTTAAAAATGATCAGTCAGATAATAAGTTACAAGAGTCTTGTAAAAAACTCGAAGAATATACCAAGGCCAAAGCCTTACACCTAGCCCCAGATAAGACCACTGTCTTACACATTGGATCAAAAAATCCTCGAAGGAACTACACCCTCAATAACTCTCCAATTCTCTCCATCCAAAAAGAGGGCGTAGTTCGAGACCTCGGGGTAAATATTACAAGCGATTTAAGATGGGAGAAACACATCGAAATAACAACCAAAAAATCTTTAAAAACACTTTTCTCCATCCAAAAAACAATCAAAAACAACAACCCCAAGTTTCACATACAACTTTACAAAACTTATGTAAGATCGATTTTAGACTTTGCCTCCCCGGTATATTCTCCCTTCTACAAAAAAGATATAGAGAAGATTGAGCAAGTACAAAAAATCTATCTTAGGCTAGTATTTAGAAGGTCAAATCTTGGTAAAGAAATACCGAAATACAATGATTTACTAGCAATGTATGGTTTAGATTCCCTTAAAGAAAGGCGTCTAAAGACAGATTTAATTCTTTTCCACAAATTCCTACATGGTGAGGCTTGTATGAAACAAAATTCAATCAGCATTGTAAAAAGTAGAACTAGGGGGGAAAATTACAAAATTAGGCAAAATTCATCGCATTCCACAAATATTAAAAACCATTCCTTTTTTATCCGCACACATAAAGTTTACAATAGAATCCCTGAAAGCTTAAGACTAAACAATCCAAATAATTTTGCTAAGCTTCTGAAGATCTCAAAAATTGACCAAATCTTACCTGACACTCAAATTTAAGTCATAGTCAGACATAGTTTTAAGCATTGTTCCATTAAGGTACATTTTATCATAAGCGCAGAACAAATTAAAATTAGTAAGATACAAAGTATTGCATATCAAGCAAAAATTACTGCCTCTCAACCAAGATCATCGATTAATTCATTGTTCATCAGTGATCAGCTGCCAACTTACTGTTGACTATTCCGTATTGACCATGTTGTACATTGTTATTGTTCATTAACTTTACCTGCACGCCCTTGTGGCATCTAAATAAATAAATAAATAAATAACAAAAGGGTCCCCCTATGGTTTTGCAAAAAGCGGACCCACTCAAACTGCACAAGTACCGAAAATTTGCCTAAAACAGGTTAAAATAGCAAAAGCGCCTGTTTAAAACCGAACTACTGTCAGTAGGGTCCGTGAAATCATTATGGAACGAAAGCAAATCCTATAAAAATTCGCCAAAACCGCAATTTTTGACTATTTTCTATTGAAATTGGTTATTTTTGAGGTTTTGCGCAAAGGATACTCAAAGGAGAAATAGATAATAGAGATCTATGAAAAACAGTTACGATTCTATTCGTAACACATAGAAAGAAAGTATAAAGTATCATAGCACAAATCACTACAGTTTTGTATGACTATGGAATCGCTCCCCCCATACATTTGTTGACATGCTCCTTCGGTTACCCCCTTCGGCCACATGAACATTAACTCCCTTATTGTTAGTCTCTGAAAAAGGAAATCTGCCTAACTCCTAACTTCCCTTGCTTCCGACACTGCGGTTCCGAATTCTACGGACACTTTTCCGACAATCTGTTTTTTTTTTGTCTAAAACTAAAGTACAGGGACAAATATTGCGGACGCCATAAATGCGCACTATTTTAACGGGGTATCTTGTTTCGGGCCGGCCGGCCAAAAACCCAGTTTTTGGAAGGGCGAATAAGGCCTCTGTACCCCTTTCCCGTTGATATAACAAAATACACACAAATTAAAATATTATTGAGATTTTTGTCTTAATCTTGAACAATGACTGCGAAAATTTACATTTGCCGCAGAGTGAATGGCCAGAAAGACACTTATTATATTAACCCGACATGAATGGTATCAACAAACAACATGAATGGTATCAAAAAATAAAACAACAATAACATATGACAAGGTTGCTAAAGGCACATCGGGAACGAATCTAACACAAGTGCAATTGTATGCGAGAACATATAAGAGAACAAACAATTTTTTTTTGGAAAAACAACGACTAAAGTATGATGCAGGGTGTCCGAGAATGGATTAGTTGGGTTGAATGGACTCTGACATACAATGTGTTCATCTCCATTCATCACATTCAAAGCAATTACAGCTTATTCATCTCACATCTCCAATAACAAACGGCCAGTGCCGCAACCGCAAGTTATTAATGTATGCGCTCATAAAACAAAATGTAAGCCTGAAATGAGATAGTAGAAATATTTGAAGTTTCTTGTTGAAAATTTAGCACAAAAAAGTCAATTGCTGGCACACCAGGGCAAGGGGTCTGACCCACCCCACCAGCATGCAGAGGGGGAATTTATCAATAAAAATGAAATAAAAAGCGAAAAATTAAGAGGAACATGGAAAATGCAGACCCGTAACCAGGGGAAAGAGAGGAATTCCCCCTCCCTCGAACCGCCAAATTGAAATTTTTGAAAAATTTATCAGTAGAAGTGCAATAAAAAGTGAAAAATTTTCGGATTCTACCCCTCGAAATCCCCTCATGAAATTTTTTCTGGTTACTGGCCTGGGAACCATGCAAAATTCAAACTGAATGAGCCCCCCCCCTTTCTTGCCCATCTAATAAGATTGCTGGCAACCATCTATGTACTTCTAAACTACTATGTAACATGTAACGCTATGTAAAACGTAGGCTCTTTATGTGATGAACGGAAAATGTATTTGTATCAATACAATTCTGATTATATACAAAAAGTCCCTGTCGAACGCTGTGTTTTTAAGAAGGTCGCACAGAAAAATATCATTCGGAGTGCAAAAATAAACAAAATAAATTTTTAGAAAGTCAAGGCAAACGGTCGAACCAGACCCATAACCAAAGCAGGTGAGAAAAAAATTTTTTTTAGTTGGAAAAAAACAAAATAGGGTTAAATTCATAAAGGTATGGTCTAAAATTACAAAAATCGTGGAAAGTCTTGTGAAATGAGAATTATGAAAAGCCTCAAATTTCCGGTAAAGAATTAATTATTACGGTTCTTTAATTTGTTTTTGAGCCGAATAGAAAAACAAATTATTACGTTCAATTATTTTATTGTATTAAAAAAATGGCTAACTTGTGCGTTTAACACCCTGTCTGTGCTGACAGGTGTCACACAGGAATCGGAACATAGAAACCACTGTGAATTTTTTGAGCCCTCTGAATGCGCTTTTTGTATCTGCAGAAATTCCATTTCCTAGTAAAAAAAGAGGATAAATACTTACATATCAGTAGCAGTGTCAGAATTTTTAATATCAATGAATTTTTCCCCATAGGCCATGAGCAGCGGCAAAAAAATTCTCTAAAATATTCGTCGTCGTCCAGAAAATCGATGGAGGTGTCGATGGAGGTCGTTTTAATTTTTTATTTTGAGAAAATGACTACAACTGGTATTTCCTCCTTTCACCAGTAAATATTTTCCTTTTTGTTAGTTTCCTGTTTTTTCATGTTAGGGAACAACTTACAAAGAAAAGCAGGAAAGAAAAAAATTGAAATATTTAGAAGAGAGGAGGGTGAGAAAACAAAAAGATGCTGAAAATTGATCATTTTCCTGAAAAAGGCATATTTATTCTCACTAAAGCAAAAATTATTCTCTCACCCATAATGTGGCCCCCAAAAAGGCCAATGTTTCTGGTTCATATACATACTAAAAGCAACCTGTTCCTTTATTTGGTGTCCATTTACTATGTTTTTGTCATCCATCACCATGCGTTGAAGCATTTTTGCTAATTTTTCGGTTTGATCAGTCGAAGAAGAATTAAAATGGCTCTAAATTTATGCGATGTATGATTAAATTGATTTGTGCTAAATTTTTGAATCAATCACTTTAAGGAATCTAAAAAAACTGAATCGCAAAAATCCCAAACAATCTGCAACTTTTGTCAATTTGTCCTTGTTTATTGGAATATTGGTCAGTATTGTCAAAACACAATGCTAATTGTTAAGGTTCGAATAAAGGATGGTTAACATTATTGTTATCTGTCACAAAATTGAAAAAATTCAAATTAACCTTAGTAAGCTCGAGCAGCTTGTCAAGACGAATATCATCAATGGCGGAACGCTGACTTCGTTTCACAAAGGCTACATAATGACCGCTGCTCAATCCTCCGGAGTGCGAAATAACCCCATAAAGTTCGTAAAGTATATTTTTCTGACCAAGTTTAATTCCCTTAAAAGCATTATTAGAAAAAATGACAGAAAAAATAAATAAATTACAACACGTACATTCACAAATTCGCTACAAAATGGTGCCAAATCAAGAAGCATAGGGAAAATGACGTGATCATTAAACTTCCGCATGTTCCGATTATTGCCCTAATTATAGGATTAAAAATTTAATTATTTTAATAAAGATACCCGCTCGAAACGCTTCAAATGCAGAGTTAATACCATAGGTGGCGTAAAAATAAGGTATCCTTTGAAAGCATCGGAGGGTGGAAGCGGCTAAATTCATTACTAATGTAAGTCAAAAGAATGTGCCATTTCGACACGTAAACATAGAGCTCATCAAAAGGTCGAAAAATCAAAAGGTCAGTATTTTCTGTGTGAATATTTTGTGAAAAGCATGCGTCACGCACTTTGTCAATATTTAATCTTTCGAATTTTGACGTTATAATCTTTTTGGTACCATTTTTAGTTACAAAACACGAGCACTAAGCTTCGCTTCGCGGCAGCCTACTACTGCTCGCTAAAAAGTTGAAAAATTAACTAAATTACGAAGTATAAAAAAGGTGACAAAAAATTATTTGAAGTCAAAAAGGGTCACCGCTTGTGGGTGGTTTCTTTTTTCATTTATCTTTGCTCCTTGGAATGTTGGAATTTATAATTAATAATCACAAATACACAAAAATTGCGCAATACAGACAACGGATGCGAGGTATAAATGCATTGGCAAAGATATATGCAGCGAATATCCAAATTTAAAAACAAAGAAGAATTTAATGATAATAATAATAAAAACAATACCTTATGGCCATTTTTGTTCGCCTCACTATAACATTTCTCGCAGCGATATGCATGCGTATGACTCGGCAATACCTCCTCGGCGGTGAAAGCTTTCAGTGCGTGCCACAGGGATAAATCGCCATTGCCCTCAACCTCGTTTTCAATATCGATGGTTGTCAGAGTTCGCATATGTCGTCCCTCGTCTGTCCCATTTATTAATGCATCGTCATCATCTGTTTTTTCACTGCCATTGTTGTCTTGACTGTTAAACTCCTCTAAATTATCCTCTTCTTGCATGTTTTTTGCTGTCCATTCGCCTTCAGCATCAGCTTCCTATAACAATAAAGTGATATTTGATTTATGGAAAAATCGGAAAATCAGGAGGAGAAGGCTTTTAGATGATGATGAGAGTTCGAGTTCGGATTTTGGGAAAATTATAAAATGGAAACACGTTATTCCCCTTTACTTACTCCCCACTTCTAAGCGCCGACGGAAAAATTTTCCATCTTTTAGCAAATTCTAATGGGGAAGGTATAAATTTTTTGGGTTATAATGCACATTTTTAGGAGGTACCCCCTTTGTTCGTAACTTGGTATGTATCCCCTCCTTTATATCTTGTTATACAGGGTGACAACATCAATACATACCGGTTTTAAAAATTCACCAAAAATCGAAGATCCATCCAAGGTCTGCCATATATGTTATTAATATTTAGTATAAGCTGGGTGGTTTTTTTACACTTAATTTCAGCTGGCATAGCCTAGGAAAAACATAGACAAGTACATAAAATACTTTTTACCATAGAATTTTTTAAATAAAGACAGTTACGCAGAATTTTTATTTTACGCCAGGATTGTAGAGCGCAGTCAACTTTACTGGAAATATGCCAACAGTTTT
>JAEHOM010000241.1:0-14070 GCA_016433075.1 Hoplolaimus columbus | reverse complement strand
ATCAAATATTCAAAGACCTTTCTCGATGCACCAACACTGTCCATAAGACTTGTGGCTACTCTTAAAAAAAGATTTCATACCTATTTTCCTAGATGAATACTAATGCGAATTCGCGAATCAGAAAAAAGTTTTTGATACAATCAGTCAGAAATTTTTTTGGGTCAAAAAGGGAATATCCGGATTACGGTTACGGAATAATCCCGATTGTAATCCCGCCCAAAAAATTTGGCAAAATCCGGACGCCGAAGTGATGACATAGGGATTTCGGGATTGAAATTTTTGAAAATATCAGCCATTTTCTTAAGAAACGCCAGATTATCGTCAAAATTTTTCCCCGGTGGCCATTATTAACTCCACCAAGTCCATATTTTGATATTCGCTGATCGCTGACACAAAAAAATGAAAATTTTTCGTGAAATCGGAATTAACTAATAATTATAATTAATGGCATTTGATCGACAAATTCGATAATTTCACAATTTTTTTTTGTCTCATTACTTAACAAGGGAATTGGTTTTGCTGCATTGCGATGTGCAAAAATTTTGCGAAATTTTGACCCTCACAGCAAAAAAACATTTATTTTTTTTTAAAATCCCGATCCGGAATACCGAAATCCTAAAAGTTCGTCATCTACTATTAAGTCATCTTATCAAAAATAGACATCAAATGGATGAGGATAATCATTACGTGTTCAGCAGATAGAAGTTCCCGCCAAGTTGGAGCTGATAGAGAAGAAAAGCAAACATTTGATCGGGTGTCATGCGCGAACTTAACACGAGATAACCACCATAAAACAAAATTGCAACCTGAATGAGTCTCAATCTTGTAAAATTTAATAAAAATAAATTCGAGAAAAGAACAGACTAGGATAATGTTGTTGGCGAACTCGTTAACCCATAAAAAGCCCATCAATGCAACCGACTTTATCTTGAAACAATTTTAATCATTAATGAAGCACATAAGCTTACAAAAATATATAAATCCTATGAAATTAGATTTGTTTAATAAAAGCTCTTAAGATTAGAAAATAAAACACCATTGTTCATAGTTTATTACATTGCCGAATATAAAAAGATGTCAGTAATGTATTTTCTCACCACATATAAATTTAATGCTAACTTTGTCAACTCTCAATGTGGCATCCAGCTCCTGGTTAAAACGTTTTTGTTCTGTGCGTTCAGCTGCAAATGCGCGAACAGTGCGCATGCTACTAATGGCCTCCTCCGCAACACGATTGGCATTGGCCTTAGATGTTTGTGCGCGCTCACTGAGATGCTGGAAATGGAAAAGAAATAATAACAAAACAAGTTTTAGGATTGGATTAGTCATGGCAAATATTTCGAAATTTTTATCAAACGTCAAGAAATGTGTGTTTGAGATAAATGCTTCAATTTTTTGTTAAAATCTTAAAATTATGACGTGTGAAAGAATGTTAGATGAAAAATTAAAATTGAATCTGTTATGGCTAAATCAATACTATAATTGGAATAGAAATAAAATTTACATCATAAAAAATACTATAGAGCTTGGTAAAGAAGGCGATTGGCGGAATAAGAATCAAGGTGACTGCGGTAAGACGCCAACTCATTCCGAGCATGAACATAACTGATCCAAACACCATCAGACCATTGCTTAGAAAAGTGTCCATTGTTGTTGAAAGTGTTGACGACATAGTCTAATAAACGAAAATTAAAAAATATCCTAAAAGTCAATATAATTTCAATAAATTAACTTCACAGTCCGCAATCAGTCGAGAGAGAATCTCACCTAAAATATGCTTTATTTATTTCTTAATATGTACATGACAAAACCGGTTTGAGCGGCATCGAAGAAGGCAATTTCTTGGGAAGTTAATGAACAGAAAAGGTCGCGCCTCATTTGCTGATTTATCTTAGCTGTCACATAATGGAAGATAGCTGCCCTAAAATAATAATGGTTTGGACTTCAATTCGAAAGTATTATTAGGCGAATAAAATAAAACACTTTAAAGATAAAAATATGTTCCCAGATAATACTTACCGTAATCCTCCGGCAATCGTGGATGCAAAAACCAAGGCGGACATGACAATAATGGAGGAGACAAAAGCGTCCATCTGTCGAGTGTGCACCATGTTGGAGATCACATGTGCAGTGTATAAGGGTACCAACACCCGGGCTGTGTAATAGTAATAGTGTATGCAAATGAGTTTCATCACCAAAATTGAATACGATCGCATACCAACAGAATAAATGAACAGAAAAATTAAGCCCAATATCAACCATCGCCATTGGGCAGCGCAATACTGCATAAGAGTTGCAATGTGATCCCATCGAGAAATTTCCCGTGCTTCTGCTTCATTTTGCTTGCCTTTTGCCGATGGCGATTTATTTTCTTCTTCTTCATGCTCCTCCTCCAGTTCTCTGTAGTTTTGAGCATCAGTGACAATCCTACAACTGCCAAAAGCAGGATGTTAAGATATAGGGAAATTATTTTAAAAAAGTAATGTGTGATTCTCCTAAAACTTTTTGTTTTTTTTTTAATTTTTACGTGACCTCGTATCGAAAAATAACGTTAGATTCGTGATCAGCGCCCTAATTGCCCTCTATAGGTCATTTTTCACAAAAATCGGAAGAGGTGTCATAAAACAGAAAAATACCTAGCCAATTGTGATTTAAAAAATTTCTTTGTTAACCTCCTGCAACCATTATTTTCGTTAACAATTTGTTGACCACAATCCCGAAAGACAGTGTAAAGTGCATAGAGGAGAAAAGTTGCAACAATATTCCAAACGATATTAATCCAGGCGCCAGGATAACTCAATTGATCAGGTATGTCCGAGAAAGCCAACAGTTTGACCAATGTGAAGGAAAAGTTTAAAATTATGACTCCTGAACACAAAGAATAATAATGAATGCCAATTAACCAAGAAAGTACCAATTAAGGTGAATTTGATTAATCTTGAATTGATGATAAGATTTAAACATGGAATACAAAGCTGACTAGATAGTATCAGCGTGCACATGAACATGGAGCGTAAAAGCAATGGAATCACAAAGTCAAAGGGCGAACGAATAAAGGAGTACGCATCTTGAAAGAAAACCAATAGAAGCCAAGTTTAGAGGTAAGTCATAAATAATACGCAAATATTCAGTTAATAAGTCAATCATACCCATAAAAAGGAGATTGCTTTTCAGCTGATTAAAATTGAAGTGTAACGAATTGTTGTAGAGACCAAGAGCGGGAAGGGAGATTATCCAGTCAGTGAAAATGAAAAGTAATGAACCGACGAGAAGTGTAACCACTGAAGAACACATTGTGTATCCAAATGTGTATAAACCTGCAAAATGAAAAACGAACTTCTCCAATTTTATTGAATACGTAAATTAAATATACGAATGACGATGATGTAAATGCAATTTTGATTTCTTTGACCCATGACATAGCGACTTTTTGGACTTGCTCTCTGCTCTGGCTAGCTGGATAGTAACTATTTCCTTTGGTTGCCCCTGTAAGGATAGTCCCCACATTTTTGGACGAAAAAAGTAAACATTAAAAGTAAAATTTTGACCTAAAAAACATGTACATATGGGTTTTCGGGGGTGGGGAATCCGAATATGACGTCAAAATTGACGTATCTCCTCCACCTTTGACGTGAGTTTCACGTGAGGTTAGGTCACGTCAAAACGTTCAAATTTTAAGAAAATGCGAATTTTTGCCAAGGTTAGGTTCCCGAAAACCCGAACTGTTCAAAATTTCCGATTTTTCGTACGGATACCTAACCTTGGAAAATCGAAAACTAAGCACGGATTCATTATCACATCAGCACACTATGAGATACGCCAATTTTGACGTCATATTCGGATACCCCACCCCCGAAAACCCGGGTTTTTTGGAATTTCCAATTTTTTTGAATTTTCTGGAACCTAACCTTGGGCCTTGGCAAATCGAAAAACTAAGCACGGATTCGTTATCTATCAGCACCATCGAAAACCCCCAGATATCAATTTTCACACAAAAAGTTCACATTTTAATAAAATTTGAACTTTTTGACGTGAAGCCGCGTGAAACACGTGTTTAACGTGACGTGAGATGGTGAGGGTGAGGTCAAATCCAACATCAGATTTGGTTTCCCTACCCCCGAAAACCCTTATCGATCTTTTCGTAAAAAAAGCGGGCCTCTCCCTCCTTCGGTATTACCAAAAATTCGTCATGAAATACGCAAATTTTTGCTTCAGCATCGCAAAAAAATAATGAAATTCCGTGTACGTACTACGTAGTACTGATTTGCCAGATTGTCGAGCGTAGACAACCAACATAATGCCAAAAGCTTGCAGTTCATCGAAGTGGAAGAAATTCTATTGCGGCAATCTGGAACATGCACATCAGTATCTTCACGTTTAACTTGAGTTTCACATGAGGTCAGGTGTCGGGTCACGTCAAAAAGTTCAAATTTTTTAAAAATTCGAATTTTTGCGTAAGGGTTTTCGATGGTGCTGATAACGAATCCGTAAATTCTGGTATCCGTAAATTCGAAAAAATCGGAAATTTCAAAAAATTCGGCTTTTCGGGGACCTAACCTTGTCAAATCGAAAAATTAAGCACGGATTCGTTATTGAGGTGCCAGAATGTCGAGCGTAGACAACAAAATGCCAAGAGCTTCCAGTGCATTTCGAAGCGAAAGAAGTTCTATTGTTAATAAACTACGCTGCACAAACTTACACTGTCTGCTGCTGTACTCTCTCGCCTTTTTCTTTTTATCCGTCTGCTGTTATATTGGCTTCACATTCGCTGCAAAGTCTACCTCGTTTATTGTTGTCTACGCTCGACATTTTGGCACCTCAGTAATTCGACTTTTTATTAACATGTCGTTCACATCGAAATGTCGTTACTCCACTCCCCCCTGTGAATTATAAGGGGTGCATGGGGGTCAAAATCGTAAATCGTACAGTTTTTTCGGGCTAAATCATGTAGGCCAAAAATTAAAAAAAAAATAAAAAAATAAAAATTTATGCAATAATTGGTCAAAAAAGCCATAGATTCCCGCATGACAAGATCTTCAACGATTGTAAAAAATCTTTTTGCTGACCAAAGACTACTGGCTCTATTGCACTTTACGCGTCCAATCGATTTTTACGCGTCCAATCAACTTACGCGTCTAATCAACTTTTACGCGTCCAATCAGACTTTACGAGTCCGATCAGACTTTTAACGCGTCCAATCAAACTTTATGCATCAAACCAATTTTTTGGCTTAGGGAAGGCCAAACCGGCGGGAAATATGTAGTAAACAGAACATGTAAGAATTTTTTCCATTGAGGTGTACGGTAAAAGATACAGAATTCATGTTAGAGTTGGATAACGCCTCAATTGACTACCTTTTTAATAAAGTTAAATCAATTTTAAACAAAAGTTTTGGACGAGTTGTACTTTTACAGTCAGTTTACTTAATATTTACAAATATTATAAAATCTATTCTTATTTTTCATAAAGGTTCCGATTCAAGCGTCAAGAAAGTACGGAAGGAGAAGTCATATATGACCATCCTGCTTATACATGCGATGGCGGATGAGAAAAATTTGGACTGCATTGATTGTTCATAACTTGTTTTTTACTTTGCATTATTCTTTGTTAGTTTTTTTTAGACTAGTGTTGATGGTTTAAAAGTTTGTTGAAGACTTTTTGGTCTAGTTGTTTTGCAAGTGCGCCAGCAAACCAATACAATTGAAAGCTTGATGATGGGAAAACAGCAACAGTGCCCGGGTCGGGCTTCAGAGTTGGCAATTACGTTGGTCGGTCATTGTTACTCAGCCACACATCTGTGTTTCAAGTTTCAACATATTTTCCACTGTATTGAACAATACTCAACTCTGGAGAATTATGGTCAGATGATCTCCTTTATCAAGAAAATAGAGGACTGCATTCACAGATTCTGCGCTGCACTCAGTGAGCCAAAAAAGCCAAAAGGAAAGTCCAGGATGGCAGAAAAATAATCAAACAGAGAAAGGATGTTGAAGTTGATCATTTTTTTAAGCGTGGCACTTTTTTGCACCTAATTTAACCTTTTCTAATTTTCGAGTGCATCTAAAGTGACTTATTTTTACATCAATTTTCGGGTGACCCAAAAGTGACTTATTTTTCACCTAATCTGTAAAATACGATAACGGAAATGTCCAGGCCATAAAAAACGGGTAGGAATTGTCCTGTCCGTAACAGTCTGATACGGAAATGTCTTGTCCGTAACAGTCAGATACGAAAATGTCCTATCTGTAAAATACTAAAACGAAATGTCCTGTCTGTAAAATACGGATACGGAAATGTCCTATCCGTAAAATGGATACAAAAGTCTTGTCCGGAAAATTCGGCGGATACGGAAATGTCTGTCGTAAAATACGGATACGAAAAAGTGATGTCCGGAAAATTCGGATACGGAAATGTCTGTTCGTAAAATACGGATACGGAAATGGCCTATAAATACGTAAAATACGGATACGGAAAAGTTCTGTCCGGAAAATTCGAATACGGAAATGTCATGTCCTTAAAAAACAAGTCACTTTAGTGTCATACGAAAAATTTGGTGCAATAATAAGTCGGTCACTTGAAAGTTAGGTGCAAAAATAAGTCACTTTAGGGGCACTCGAAAATTAGGTGCAAAAAAAGTCAAATTAGGTGCAAAAAAAGTTTATGCCTTTTTTTAAAATTGCATATATAAACTATAAATCACTAACACTTTTATGATTCTGTTTCGTTAGTGAGCACTAATCTTAAGGAATCATATTATTTGGAGTCCACATTTCGTATTTATTCTTGTCCACGGAATAAAGGATGTGTGTAATACAATTGTGCTTTGTGTACAAGAATTATTAGTTATTAGGTTATTACTGATGTGCCAGATTGGCAAGCGTAGACAACAAAATGCCAAAGCTTGCAGTGCAGTTTGACGAACGGTATCCATTGTTCACAATAGGATTCCTTTTGCTTCTTTCGCTTTAGTGCAACTAGCGCTTGAAGCGGCGCTTCGCGCCGCTTCAACCGCTAGCTCAAAAAATTATAACAAAAGTCTTTTTCGGATAATTCTTGAACTTAAAATTTTTAGCAATTCTTTAGTTATATATTATCCATTATTCTCTAGTAAATGAATCGGTTCCAATAGAACAAAATAAATACTTCACGTTCAAAGGTGAGAAAAATCTGAATCCAATTATCAGGGCAAAAACACAAAACCGTACCTCATTATCATTAAATAAACTGCTTTCTTTACAACAAACACATTTTTGGCTTTTTTCTAGTTTAACTTTTTTCAAGAATTATCATCAAGCAACTTTTTTGCACGTTTTAGGTTTTACTTGTTATTGAAAGGAATCGTTTAATTAATAATTTCATCAAATTTCGTTTAGATAGTCGGAATCCCTTTTAATGGTTTCCCAAATACAAATACGGTTGTCTACCGTAATCCGGATACTGTAAAAACACAAAACGGATGTCATTCTCGTGTTCTCCGACCCCGAAAACCCCCTGGTACCAATTTTCAGCTTGAAATACACACTTTTTGAAAATGGCGCCAATTTGAAAGTGGCGCCAATTTGAATGCTTCTTTTTTGCGGTTACTGTACCACAGACAGACAGACAAACAGCGACTCCAAAATTATATACACGCACAAAAGGCAATTATATATGGAATTACAGTAGGCTACCGTAATCCGGATACTGTAAAAACACAAAACGGATGGCATTTTCGTGTTCCGCGACCCCGAAAACCCCCGGGTACCAATTTTCACGTCATAAAACACACATTTTACCATTTTGCATAATTATAGTAACCTACCGTAATCCTGATACTGTAAAAACACAAAACGGATGTCATTTTCATTTTCTCCGATCTCGAAAACCCCTGGTACCAATTTTCAGCTTGAAATACACACTTATTGAAAATGGCGCCAATTTGAAAGTGGCGCCAATTTGAATGCTTCTTTTTTGCGGTTACTGTACCACAGACAGACACACACGACTCCAAAATTATATATTGGATGATTTTTTTGTGGATATTTACTGCGCATATCTATAAAATTATTTTGAATATTTTGTTGGTCAAAAAATATTCTGTTGGTTCAAAAAAGTACCGAAAAGTACCGATACCGAAAAGAAATCCAGTGGTATCGAGTACCAAAACTGCTAGTACCGCAAAGTACCGGTACCGAAAATTTCGAAAAGTACCGGTACCGCTGAATCCTAAATAAGAGCAGATCGAAATTAAAAATAAATTTCAGTAAAATGTATTGTAGGAGCAATCGATTGTGTATGTCTTGTTCTTGCACAGGGTTGATGTTCTTGCACAGGGTTCTTGCACAGGGTTGATCTGGATCCCTGATCCTCACCGTTCTTACTCTTTTCATGACTAGAGAATCAGTGGATAGAAACTTTGAGAAATAACCACTTTTAAAACCTTTAGACAGCTCGGCTCTGCCTCTTCTGCCTCCTCTTCAGCCTTTTCACGCACATTGGCACTAGAGAGTGAGCAAATTTAATAAATGCAAAACAACGAGAACATACTTTCCTCCAATCGCTGAGGCAAAACAGAGCTCAAAGTTCTTCATTAGCCACTCTTGCTTCACCTTCTTCTTATTCGTCTTCATTCTCCGAGCCATCTTGTTATATATTATATTCAGCATGCTCAGCTTCCATCACTTAATTGCTCAGTGAAGTAGCCAATTGACTTCCAACAATTCATCAAAGGTGATGCATGATTGAAGAATGCGTGCGCCTTCTGGCCCATTTTATCTTACCAAGGCTCGTTGTTTGAAAGTGGTACAACAACTGATCCGACGCTTGATTTAGAATATTTATTTTCTTGAATACTGACCGTGTAATTTCTTGTCAAAATGTTTCGCATAAAACAGGCTTTCAGATGAGCTATCAACCATGCTGATCCACCAAAGAGAAGCTGTCAAAATGGCCTATTTTTTCGCGATTTTTGGCCTATAGCGTAAGTCTGATAGCAAATCGTGGAATCTGATAGAAACCGGACGCTTTATATCAAATGAAAGTTAAGACCATAAACTAACTTTTGAACAATAAATCAGAATTTTTAAACAATAGGAAATATTTTTAAAAGAAGCAAACGCTGAAGCAAAAATGTTGCAATTTCATGAAAATCTCATAAAATGTGCCAGATTGAGATGTTTTTATCACATGGATGTGATTTGCAATGCAAAATGAACTTATAATAAATTGAAACAAAAAATAAGAATTACAATTTAAATATAATATTATTTTTTTTTGCCAAAAAATGGCACCGGTTCCGGCACTGCACCGGTGTTGGTGCCAGCACTAGCACTGTACCGGTGCCGGTGACGAGAATTGAAAGGCACCGGTGCAGTGCCGGTGCCAAAATTTCGATTTTCACAGCACTGGCAAAAAACAACTGAATGGAACAAACAATTGCCTCGGATAAAAGGAATGAAATTTTGGCTTTTTTTGAGTCTCCAAATGGGGTTCCTCTAGAAAAAAAACATGGAAAACAATTAAAACATGTTCATATAGGTAATCTGATGCGCAGAGTCCGAATTCTTGCTCGGATTGTACATAATATTTTTCTTCAATTACGATAAAAATAAAATAGAATTTTATTTTTTGTTTCATTTTTTTAAAATTTAATCCTAGTCTTGCGCCAAATCGATTATCATGCATTTGTGCATTCAGCTTTTCTAAATTTTCTAAAAATATTTTCTCCATGTGCGCCCGGCTTAACAAGGCGTTGAGCTTTTAGCTGTGAAAAAAAAGTTGCAGGCCTACTTCTGTATGTCCCTTGGAAAAAGTATTAGTGTCGTCATCAGCACTTACTACCGGAAAATTAAATATTATTAACTAATATATTGTTTGTGATGTTGTTTATCAAATCTCAATAAATAATGCAATATGCAACCAAACAATATCAATAATTGATGGTGGTGGTGGATGGATGACGAAGAAAGGGTGGATTGGCGATATGACAGAACATTGGAGTGGGAGAGAGGTGGAGTAACAAACATAGCGGCAATGTGTGGTGATGGTAGAACAATTGATGATGCATTTGATAACTGATGAAGAATGTGAATTGACTTTTGATGATAAGATGATAACAACACCTGAGAATCTTTTGCAATGGTCGGTTGACTGACAGTGAGTTGGTTCTCCGTTTTGCATCCAGCTGCTGCTGAAATTGATGAAAGAATAAGGATTGGTGGGGGAGGTGCTTGTGGATGGATGGACCAGAGTTCGGACAGATCGACAGATGGATGGGGCGAATTATTGATTATATCATGAATAACAAACAAACAAAAACACACAAATATACAAAAGACAGGAAATGACGTATACCTTAAGCCAATAGGTATGCAACCTAAATATTTACATTTTAGAGGGCAGTCTTATAGGAAGCAAAAGTCCTGACAAAACACTTGACAAAACAAAGATTGTGTGAAGTTTGAATTGGGAGGCGGAGTTTCGATGATGTACCTGTGAGTTTTATTTGTGAACAAAAGTGGATTAATTATACACATATTAAGAGATGGATAAATCGATAAATGGTTGCGGTTACGGAAAAATAATGGTATATTTCAATGGAAAGAATGTGTTTGTGTTACATAATTAGAAAAGGACAGGCGTCCAAATTAGATGTTCGGATGGGTTAAAAGCAGGGTTCATAGTTCATAGTCCAATCAAACCAAACGTATAAATATGCTGAAAAGACGTATTTAGGTGTTTTAGAGGATGGGGCATCTGAATCTGACATCAAAACTGACCTAGCGTCACGTCTTATGCGATTTCCACCTTCATATGAAGTTAGGTCACGTTTACAATTACACATCTCCCTTCTAGACAGCAAAAAATCGCAAAAGGCAAGTTTGTTAAAAAAAAACCCAAAAATAGGCATAAATGGTTTAAATGCAAAAATATAAAAAATTGTAGATATACACACACAGAAAGGTTCCCACATCAGACAGAATCAGTTTTAAAATTGAAAAATTTGAAATACCTAACAAGTAAGCAATTTTGACATATGAAATAGATAATCATGAAATCAAAAACTTTCTAAACAATGTAAAAGTGATAAAATGCTTGCTTATTAGGTCATTCTGTCCCAGAAAAAACAGTTCTAACCCCTAATAATTAATGATAATGACAGAAAGAAAGATAGGGCATAAATTAGGAATGAGTACAAAAAAAAATCGTAAAGAAAAAATAAATTATCCTCCTCCTTGTTCCGTCGAGGATGATTATGCTGGCAATGTCGATCTTGCTGGGAAAGTGCGAAATTTCTGAGCTTTGAAAATGTTCTTCAGATGGGCGATAGTCTCGTTAAGTGCCATTTGGCCAGTTGGCTCTCCCATTCGATGAGGACACTTTTCTCTGATGATGTCGGATTTTGGGGTGGAAGACAGCTTCAAGCCCGCGATCGATGCTATTGTAGTCGAAGCCAGCAAAGGCATCGGCGGAGCTGCTACTGCCTCCAATTCAAAAAAGTCGCCGTCAGCTTCCGCGTCATCACGCAGGCCCCCGCAGGCAATGTCCAACCGGAGCCTAATCCACTCTGCCGTACGCGCGTCTATGCAATCCCGAACTGAAAGGAAATGCATAAAAGTGTGAACTTTCGTGAAAATGCTTGCCAATTGGCATGTGTACGCGCGGCCGAAATTCAAAACAGGTAGCAGGTGTCTTGACTGAATCCCCACAACTCCTTCGTCCTAAAATAGCGAACTTTTGAAATTATATAATTTTTTATTATTATTTACCGTTTCCCTTTCCAACGATATCATCATGCGCAGTGCGCAAGTGGTCCTTCAGCGCTTGGACCTTTTTGAAGCGAAGTGTGCAGTCGGAAAAAAGGCATTTGTGTGGTTTTGCTCGGGGTGCGTGTCGGATGACTAGGTGGTTCAGAAGCCAGTCGAGCTGGTGAGAAAGTTGCATTTTAGCATTAATTATTAATAATGCCCATTTTAATTGACTGATCGTTTATTGATTCCTTCTTCCCATAGATCCGATTTCGCAAAATCGTTACCTTTTTCTGGGCATCGCCCCGACGAGCGTGCATCTCACACGCACGCCAGCGACAGCGGAAACGTTCCGTGATAGCCGAATCGCGAGCGGATGATGACGCATCATTGCTACGCCGGCGCCGGAGTGTACCAGTCTTCTGCTGCTGCTGAGCCAGCTCTTGCTGATGAGCAAGCTGTTCTGCCAACACACACTTGCCGAGCTCCTCAACATGATCCTGGAAAATCAATTAAGATCCAATTAATGTTTATTTTATTAATAATAAACAAATTGGAAAAAACACGTTCACATCACTTTCATGTTACATTTATGTGAGAGCAAAAAACTGGTAAAAAACATGCATACACTCGACAAGTTTTTTTTGTCGTGTGAATACAGACATACCTAACTGCTTTTATATCAACTGCCTTCCACAATACAAAAGATTGTTTTCTAATTAGACAATTGCCAAAAAATAAGCAGAATGCAAAATGACCGTTGCGAGATGGTCGTACAGCTGGTTATCGTCTGCAAAACGCTTCTTGCAGCGCATCCACCGGCACGCAATGACTACGGCACTGCATCCGGAATGTCCGGAAGACTGCTGCTGTTCCAACGGCGGCTGTTGTGTGGTGATGGTGGCGTCTTCCGCCTCCCCCTGCTGCTGCTCCCCTCTCTCCTCCTCCTCCCCAATCTCTGTTTCTTGCTCCTCTTCCCCCACTCTACTACTATGATGCTGTTGTCCCTTCAAGTCGTCGTCTCCTGCAAAACTCTCTCCCGCTTGTAAACTCTCTCGCACTTTTCTTCCCTCCATCTGCTCTGCCATCAACTGTCGTTGCGCGTTCTCTTTCTCACTGCCAGCCTCCGTCCAAGATCTGCTTTCGTATTGTTGTGGCTCATATTCATTCTCCACTTTCACCTTGCCAAGGTCCATCACATCGTCGGCTAAATTTGACTTCATCGACTGCTTTTCCTTAAATTTTCAAAATGAACTATCGAATTTGCTTCTAAAGCCATGAATACACAAAAGCAAAGGTCACCTCAGTCTTGGATTAACTTTTGCTTTGCTATTATATTATTCCATAAATAAATAATTTAGCGATCACATTGTTCATGAAAATTCCATCTGCACATTGGTACTGTTGAGAAGGCTTTTCGTCCGGCGTTGGCAATCTGCATGAGACTCCATGCTGATGCGGACTGGCTTCTTCTTCTTCTTGTGGTAAGACTTGCATTTTCTCATCTTTGGCCCTAATCGCTATTGCAGTTTCAGAGGTTGTGGTGCTGTTGCTCGACGCTGAAGAGGCCGAAGGAATGGAAGGTGAATGGATCACAGCAGCTGATTTGCCAGTTGCTGCTGGTGTAGTTGGTGCGAAGTGCATTTCCCCCTTTGTGATGGTAGTTGCCGCTTTGTCCTCATTAGCTGCCGAGCATGTGTTCGTCATCGAGGAGGAGGCGGTGACTGGGTCTTCCAGCTTCGGTGTTCTCGCACTTTCTGTTGTTGTTGCTGATGTCGTCGTCGTATTCGTCCCAGCTTCAATAATTCCCTTTTGTGCTGGTGCGGTGCTGTTGGAGACTGTCGTTGAGCACTTCGTTACGCCACTGCTGTTGCTGTTCGACATTTTTTTCGCCGGCCCAATTGGCACAAAAATGGTCGTTCGACGCATTCGACGGGAGGGCGGTTGCACTCCTCCTGACACGCCGCCAGTTGTTGTTGTCCCACGGGAGGCACCAGCTGCTTCTGCTGCCGCCAAAGACCTCTTATGACCCGCAGCAACATTGCTGCTTTTAATGCTGTTGTGCTGAGCAGCAATCACAACATTGTTGGTGCTGTTGATGCCAACTAATTGTTGTTGTTGCTGCTGCTGCTGCTGAAAGAGGGAAGAAAATATATACCTAGTCATTGCTGTGTAGTTTCCCCACAAAAAAAAAACAAAAATTTTGCGGGACTCACACATGGGCACCAAGGCCGTAGCCAGGGGGGGGCTGAGGGGGGCTACAGCCCCCCCCCCGAAATGGGAAAAATTAAAAATTTTTTCGTACCCAAGTAGGCAAAATTTGGTCAATTTCCTTAATGGAAAT